>PVIU01007230.1:0-93743 GCA_004026605.1 Ondatra zibethicus | reverse complement strand
TGTTCCCCTTACTCCACATCCTCTCCAGCATAGGCTATCCTTGGTGTTTTTGATTTTAGCCATTCTGACAGGTGTAAGATGGTATCTCAAAGTTGTTTTGATTTGCATTTCCCTGATCGCTAAGGAAGTTGAACATGACCTTAAGTATCTTTTGGCCATTTGAACTTCTTCTGTTGAGAATTCTCTGTTCAGATCATTACTCCATTTTTTAATTGGGTTATTTAGAATTTTAATGTCAAGTTTCTTGAGTTTTTTATATAGTTTGGAGATCAGACCTTTGTCTGATGTGAGGTTGGTGAAGATCTTCTCCAGTTCAGTAGGATGCCTTTTTGTCTTAATGACTGTGTCCTTTGCTTTACAGAAGCTTTTCAGTTTCAGGAGGTCCCATTTATTCATTGTTGCTCTTATTGTCTGTGCCACTGGAGTTATACATAGGAAGTGGTCTCCTGTGCCCATGTATTGCAGGCTACTTCCCACTTTCTCTTCTATCAGGTTAAGTGTGGTTGGATTTATATTGAGGTCTTTAATTCATTTGGACTTGAGTTTTGTGCATGGTGATAGGTAGGGATCTATTTTCATTCTCCTACAGGTTGACATCCAGTTATGGCAGCACCACTTGTTAAAGATGCTTTCTTTCATCCATTGTATAATTTTAGCTTATTTATCAAATATGAGGTATTCATAGGTTCATGGTTTAATATCTGGGTCTTCGATTCAATTCCATTGGTCAACATCTCTATTTTTATGTCAATATCAAGCTGTTTTCATTACTGTAGCTCTGTAATAGAGTTTGAAGTCCGGGATGGTAATGCCTCCAGAAGTTCCTTTATTGTATAGGATTGTTTAGCTATCCTGGGCTTTTTGTTTTTCCATATAAAGTTAGTTATTGTTCTCTCAAGGTCTATGAAGAATTTTGTTGGGATTTTGATGGGGATTGCATTGAATCTATAGATTGCCTTTGATAGAATTGCCATTTTTACTATATTGATCCTACCAATCCAGGAGCATGGGATCTCCTTCCATTTTCTGGTATCCTCCTCTTTTTCTTTCTTCAAAGCCTTAAAGTTCTTGTCAAATAGATCTTTTACTTCCTTGGTTAGTGTTACCCGAAGATACTTTATGTTATTTGTGGCTATCGTGAAAAGTGACGTTTCTCTGATTTCCCTCTCTGCTTCTTTATCATTTGTGTATAGGAGGGCTACTGATTTTTTTGAGTTGATCTTGTATCCTGCCACATCACTGAAGGTATTTATCAGCTGTAGGAGTTCTTTGGTAGAGTTTTTGGGGTCGCTTATGTACACTATCATATCATCTGCAAATAACAAAAGTTTGACTTCTTCCTTTCCAATTTGAATACCCCTGATCTCCTTATGTTGTCTTATAGCTATTGCTAGAACTTCAATCACTATATTGAAGAGATATGGAGAGAGTGGACAGCCTTGTCTTGTTCCTGGTTTTAGTGGAATCGCTTTGAGTTTCTCTCCATTTAACTTGATGTTAGCTGTTGGCTTGCTGTATATTGCTTTTATTATATTTAGATATGATCCTTATATCCCTAATCTCTCCAAGACCTTTATTATGAAGGGGTGTTGAATTTTGTCAAATGCCTTTTCAGCATCTAACAAAATGATCATATGGTTTTTTTCTTTCAGTTTATTTATATGATGGATTACATTGATAGATTTTTGTATGTTGAACCTGTCCTGCATCTCTGGGATGAATCATACTTGGTCATGATGGATGATTTTTTTGATGTGTTCTTGGATTCATTAAATGCATTACATAATTCTTTTTAATTTTACTATATGGTCAAGTGACACAGACATTATTTTCACATTTAAACCATTTGTGGATGGAATTTGTTATTGAAATGTTAAATGTCTTATGGTAGAGGTTAAATTAAGGTTGTTTACTAAGCCCCATTCTTATGATTGATACTTGGATGATTACCCTTTTTATTTGGGATTAAAGTTTATTATTTATTGTTATTTTGCCAAACTTGGCAGAAGGATATTTGACTAACAGTTAACAGAAAACATAAGGATTGGAGCAATTGATTTAAATTCCACATGCTCTCATTTGTGTGCCAACTTCAAGTACATCTGTGAGAAAGAAATCTGTCTTTGAAAATAAAACTGATTTCTGATGAGAGGCTAATTCTGTTTGACTCTGACTCGATAAGAAACATCTGCTCAGTGATCCTGACTTTCTTTGAGAGCTCACCACCACTCACCAAGTCAGAAGGCAGAGGTAATTATCTCCCTCATGTTTAAAGGCAGCATTCACTACCCACAAACAGAATTTTCTTTCCTGCTTCCTTTCACCTCAGCACCTGTTGGTCAGTCTGCCCAATGAATCTTCCTTATGTCTGCCTGTTTAGATAGTGCTGACACATGGGTGGTGCCACAGTTTTTAAGTAAGGAAACACATCTGCACTGCTCATTGCAATCACTCTGCAGTTTTGGTTTTCTCTTTCATAACTATTTAGGAAGGGATATGTTCCTTCATCTGAGTTTCCTTTGTACTAGATTTACAATTTAAATATCATTATTCATTGTTTAATTTATTCTTTTGGTATGGTTTTAATATGAAGTGTGTCCCAAGGGACTCTTATTTGAAGACTTTGGCCCCAGTTGGTGGGGCTATTGAGAAGTAATTGAAACACAAGAACAATAACTTCATTAAAATGTCTATCCAGGGATGGTCTGTCAGATAAGCAGCTAAACATACTTGCTATACAATCCTGGTGGCCTCAGCTTGGTAGCTGGAATCAGTGAAAAAGGTGGAAGGAGAGAACGGACTCAGCAAATGGTCCTTTACCTCCTCCACATCTGTGTCATGGCACATGTGTGCCCCTTCCCACACTAGTAATAATGATAAATAAATAAACATTTTAGAGAGATCTATCCATTGGTAGGGTCCATGATGCCAAGATGAATAGTTATATGTTGACAGAGGTTTCTGTTCGTCCTGGTCCTGCAGCCATCCAGTCCAAAAGAACACATAGAGGCTTACATGAATTATAAACTGGTTGGCCTATTAGCTCAGGCTTCTTATTAACTCTTATAGCTTACATTAACCCATAATTCTTGTCTGTATTAGCCACATGGCTTGGTTATCAGTGAGACATTTTCATCTTGCATCCTCTCCATCTGGGTGAAGACTGCAGATTGAGCCTTTCCTCTTCCCAGAATTCTCCTGTTCTGGTTGCCTCACCTATACTTCCTGCCTGGCTCTTGACCAATCAGCATTTTATTGAACCAGTACATGTGACAAATCTTTACAGGGTACAAGACCATTGCCCCACAGCATTTATAGGCCACTGGATTATCTTTAAAAGTAAATCTTGCTCCTGAACCTTTCTTGACTCTTTTTGCTTAGTGGCCATAGTGAGGTGAGAAGTTTTCTCCAGCTTTGTCCTTTTGCTGCTCATGATGTTCTCCTGCAACATAAACCTGAAGTCGAGGGATATAGTTGATCATAAAAACCAAGACTATGAGTAAAAAAAAAAATCCTCTCTTCTTTTAGCCTGTTCATATTAGGCATTTATCACAGAGATGCAAAGTGATAAGTGCTCCCTTCCTATCTCCTCACTTCCATTCTCTCTCCCTCCATCACTTTCTTCTTTGACGTTTCTTCCTTTAAATGCTCATGAATATGTATTCATTTATGGCACCAAGAAATTCTGGAGTATGACAGTAATAAACAAATTATTTTTAAAGTACTTTCATTAAGTAGCTTACAACTGACAATTAAACCATAAAAGAGCATATGGAAAATAAGTGTCAGATTCACTCAATGAACCAGCCTCCTAACTCAACCTCTTGCTTCTATTTCTTGAACCCTATAGTTTATTTTTAATATAACAGACAGATGAAGTGCAAATGTGGATTAAGTCAGGTAACTGCCATGTCTTAAACCCTAGGATGTCTTCCCAGCACTCTTAAATTCCTAACTCTTCCCCAAAGTAATATTCCAGCATAGAGAAGTCTATATGTTTTACCACAGGACTCTGATTGATGTGCCCAACACCAGATTGGAGGTGATATATTAAGTTTATTTTAAGAGTTCTCAAACACATTCCTGTTTTGGTGACTCTGCACATGTTCCCCTTTCCTTAAACTGACTTTCATCGCATTTTCTTGTGATCAATTCTCACTATGTATATGGTCAAATGACATGTCTCCTACCATAGCCTTCCCTTACTGTCATCTTCCCACATCAGTAGTTCCCTATAGTTATTTGTCTAGGGGAGGGACCATGCAAAGGAATCCAAAGACTAGAGCTAGATTTGACTTTCAAGCATCCTCCCTGAGGACTAGCTTTCACAACATTTGACTGTGCATGCCAACAGCCAAAGAGGAGAAACAATCAGCAGTCCCTACCCAATTGTGATGCCTGTGAATCACAACATGGCCAGCATAGCAGGATATCTCTAAAGGTACAACAGTGGCACTCTCATCTTGGAGGTAACCAACAGCTCTATAATTGATCTTAAAATCTGCTCAATAGGAGGGAAAGCTTGCCTCATACTGGAAACATAGTGGGTCTAGTAATTTCTTGTATCTTAGAGAATAACTTAGTGCTGCCAATTTATCTAATTCCTAACCACAGCCTAAGTACTTTTCCTTATACCTGTAGATAAGTGTAGTTTTTCTATTCCTCATCAACTATGCTTCTCTATGCAGAAGACAGTGAGCTTTTAATTCCAAAATAAAATTTTAAGTCATTTCTGACTCATATATTTGTCCCTAAATGTTATGTGCCTTCTAAAATTCTCTTCTTATTGGGAAAAGGTTCACTGCAGATCACATTTTAATTACATTTAAGCTGCCATTTAAAAAAACTTATCAGAAGACAATACTGCAAATGATATTTTAAATCCTCCTTATTTACCACAAATGCTTGTTATTTCTCTGAATGATACCTAGGCAGCTTCAAGAGAAAAATCTATTAATATCTCCAAATTTGCATTTTATAGCAGTTTTCTCAATCCTTCTGCACAGTACAGCAGTACACATTTGAAAGGCCACAAACAACCTATAAAGAAGCTGTTATGGAAGATAGAAAAGAATGAATGGGGTATTTGCCTTCACTTTAAAATATCATATTTGTGACCTGACACAGCTACTATCTGCTCCAGACATGGTGTTCATAAAAACGCTACTGGCCCATGATTTATTGGTTAAGAACCAAATGTCTAGGAAAAGATAGTTAGTCATAGATTACTCTTTGAATGGGTTTACATCATGTTCTACTATATCTCACCAGTGAATACACTTCAAATAGATTTGAAATGACATAACCTATATGAAAATTATTCCACTCAACTTTCTAGCTCATTACTTGGTTTATTTTATTATGGTTTTAGAAGGTTTTGTTGAGATGTTGTTTGTCATGTTAAATACTATATATAATGCTCAAAACAGTATTATTCAAAGCTTAAGTTTAATGTTTATGTTATTTACCAAAATATGTAAAGGTTAGAAAATTTACATGGATCAAGACTATTTTATTATAAAATTGAATTTGCGTCTATTTGGAAGATGGTATAACAATATCAGAAATATTTTCCCCAAGGCAGAAAACATTATTTGATTTTGAACATGTTTGCATCCAGACATAAACCCAGAAGTCTATTCCATAGCAATAGAAGACAGGAAGACTTCCTTATATCCATAGATTAGAGCATTTTTCAGCCTCATCAGTGAGAATATTTTGTTTTAGATGTTGATGACAATTAACACCCACACTCATCAAGGTATACCAAGAGATAGAGTATGGAATTTTTAGCCAGACTGGTACATCTATATATATAAAAAAAAATCTCTCCTCCCAAGTCTCAGGAACCCTGGCAGAAGACTATGTGGAAATGGTGATTTGAGGATAAAACATGGAAGGTGATCTCATAATAGTTGAGACAACATGAAAAAGACCTACATGCACTTATGTCAGTCAAAATTCAGAACAGGAGAGATACAAATGAATTTCCTTCCCGAGCTGAAGAGTTATTAACAATCTATAGCTGCTAGTAGAGAAAGATAGTCAAATTTTACCAGTGGTGAGTCCCATATTAGGTTGACCATGTTCTAGTTGATGGCCACACATTTTAGAGGAGTTGGGGGGAATGAGTAATATGATAAAAACACTTTGTATAAAATTCTTTAAGAACTAATAATAAAACTAAAAGAAGTAGTCACCAACGTGACTTCTGTAATGATAGAGGTATTGCTTTATCTATAAACATATTGGGGGAGTTAGTGAATAAAATATCAAGCATCTGGTCTTCATGGCAATTAGTTACTAGGAGCACGGCCATAGTATCATCTATGGTGTAGACATAGCTTATCCCCTAACCACTCATGAGGTGGAAACACCATGTGCTGCTTTATATTTGGTTTTCAAGTGTGATGATATTGGAGTTGGTGGATCTTGAAGAGATGACCCTAGCTGAAGGTTAGACCACAGGCACCATCTTCAAGATCCAATTAATATAACACCTCTGAGAAGGGAATGGATCCCCAGTGAATTAATTATTACACAGTGACTTGACTTTCGTAACTCCCACTCTCACATGTTCTGCTTTTGCATGTGGCTGGTTCCTCTACTTCTCTGCCATGTCATGACACAGCTATAGCATCCTTGTCAGGAAGTCACTGTCATTCTGTCTGGAGTGTAGATCTGACATTATCATGAAACAGCAAACTTTCAGTTTATAAAGTTTCCAGTTATCACTAAAGTGATTAAGACAATCTCTTCCAGAGTCGTACCTGTGGTGTGGTGTCACATGCCTGGTAGTTTAGCTTCAGAATCATTGCCCCTGAACTCTTTTTTGCTGTGGGACAATTGTCTGTACCGTGTCAGTTTTATTTTAATAAGACCCTGATTGGTCAGTAGCCAGGCAGGAAGTATAGATGGGGCAACGAGAATGCTGGGAAGAGGGAAGTGCAGTCTGCAGTCGTGACCCAGCCAGAGAGGAAGCAAGATAGCAAGATGTGACTGCCATCCCAAAAAATGTGCCAAACCACATTGCTAACTCAGACAAGAATTATGGGCTAATGTAAGTTATAAGAATTAGTAAATAAGAAGCCTGAGCTAATGGACCAATCGGTTTATAACTAATGTAGACCTCTGTGTGATTCTTTGGACTTAAAGGCTGTAGGACCAGGCAGGACAGAAACCTCTGCCAACACTTTTTAATTTATATAAATCTAAAATTACATTTCCAAAAAACAAATTTGGAAAACTGAGAACTACAAGGAAGGCCAAGCCCAGTTGATGTGGCTTTACTGGTGGAGCGCTTTCTTACAAAAAATGGTGTTTGTGAAGATTTGTGAAGTTTTAACTTATTGGCTCCCAGCAGAGTAAGAGGATATGGATCTTATTATGTCAGTGTCAAAAGTACTTTTTGTTGAAATAGCAGGATTGACATATCCAAGGATAAGATAACATATCTGATGTTCTGAACTGTTGCATTCAACTGAGATTGAACATGAATCTTTGTCATATTTCAGTAACATGTTGAATGAAAAAGAATACAAACATACAACCAAAATAGGGGCAATTAAGAGAACACCTAACACTGAAAGCTCACAGAGTGTTTCATTTCCATGTTTCAGGTGAGACTGCCTTGTTTCAATACTCCTAAAAGAAACAAATGTTTCTTTAGTCAGTTCCTATCATTCTTATGTCCATTGTCCTACAGCTAGAATCATCCAGTTGATTTAGCTGCTTGCTCAGTTAGTTTGCTGAAACCTATCAATAAAGGAGGCATAAAATATAGTTTCAACAAACCATGGAAATTATATTCATGGAGTATTCTGATGACTGTTATCCCAGGATTAATTTCCTGAGAGGTCTCAAAAGATTAGAATGCAACTATTTAGAAAGGCATTAGAAATCCAGCATGTTGGTATTATTGAAAAGCACAATGGTAGTGGTAAAATTGTTTTCTTTTGAAATTAATTATTTGAAGACTTTTAGATATTGCATTTGAAATGAGTTCCAGAAGTCCAATGGACTCTTGAGTCAGTTCTTTTTTTCTTTTCCTATGGATAGTTGTAAACTGTATGTTTTATAAAGAATGGGGTTTGTTTGATGAGGAGTGAAGAGTCTAGGAGCATAATTCCCATATCTAGTATGATTCCTTGTTCTGCACCATCCCAATGACAAGTGAGGGAGAGAAATTATTTTTAGAAATATTTTATGGATTTATACAATTAGAAGAGGTTCAGATCCACTATCATGATATCGAAGTACATTATGATGACCAATAACAGTTGTCTACTTGGCTTGATCTGGAATCAGTTAAAACTAGAGTGACTGCACACTCCTGTGAGGCACCTTTTTAATGATATACTTGAAGTAGGGAGACCTAGCTTTAACATAGGTGGTACCTTCTTATGGCAGGTCAGATGAAAGGCCATGGAAGATGCCTTTCTGATTTTATCTTTTTATCCCATTTGTCTTTATTCTTTATGGCAAGTTCATCTATCCTGTTGCTGGAGTCTTCCTCAACAGGTGTTGTAACCAACTTCTTTGGGCTTTTCATGTTGACTGAGGGTCAGCAGTTTTCCAGGAACCCTCAAAACTTACAGTACTATTTTGGGACAGCTGAGATATCCAGTCTTGTATACTGAGTAACCACCAAAGGCACATACTTTCTAGTGCGACACAGCCATTGTTGGACATTCTAGACCATGTCACATAGGATCTTAAGGGGGGTCAGACTAGGAGCTGAAAGGGAAACTAAGTAGGGAAAGGAAAGGGATCCACTGTAATGAAGATGCTGTGACTACATTCATTTCTTTACATTTTAACAAAAACTTAATAATAAAAGGCAATTATTCATTACAAGCAAAAGGGAGAGGCTAGAGGATTAGGCAAGCTGGCGAAAGCTCATTGTTTTTAAGCTTGGTGACTGAATGTGCTCCAACACTGGGACCCACAATTCCATTCCTGGAACCCATAAAAAGGTGGAGAAAGAGAATAGATTCTGAAATGTCATCTTTAACCTCACAGCAGCATCACAAGATGCATGAATCCTTTCCAATACACGTAGTGAGAGCATGTGCATGCGCGCGCGCGCGCACACACACACACACACACACACACACACTCACACACAGTGTGGGAGGGTCTAGGTAGGTTTACCAGATTACTGATATCTTCCTATACCTTGTGGTATCAGGAAATGATAGGAATCTTGATAAAATATTTAACTGACTTGCCAGTGTCTCAGATGGAAAAGAGATTGTTATCAATTGTATGAACAAAATGATCAAATGACATTTAACCTTAACTTGTTGTAAACAAAGCAAAGCCCAAAGCAAACAAGCACAAAAGCAATTGCGTTTCTCAGAACATGCTACACATTCCAGTTGCTGATCACATTAGTGCTTTGTTTAAGATGGTGTTTATTTTTCCCTTTATCTTTTTTCACTTTTTTTAAGATGGTGTTTCTTATCATCTGAAGTCACCATGATAAACCCATGTACTGTCTGAATAAAGCGATCAAGTTAACAAAAGGAATGGAAAATACTCTTCTAATGATACTAGGTAAAATTTGCTAAACAATTTGTCAAAACAATTAGAGGCCTGAGAATTTCTCTGTATATTTTTATGTATCAATATTTTCACATTTATTTGAACAAGAACATAACACTGTTATTATTGCTGCTCAAGGAATATATGTAAGTGTTTTACCAGAAATTTCAAGTTTATATAGAAAACATTAAAACATTTGCTGGGTTTTTAACAATTATCTCATTGCCTATTAATATTTACTCTCAGTAAAAAGATGTTACTTAATTAAAAAAACAGAAGCCTTAAGGAAAATAGACTATGCCTTATCAAACTTAGTTTCAGATATCAACTTGTTGTAACCTAGAATCCCAAGAGTCTCAAATGAGAAATTGTTTAGGCCAGGTTGACACATGGACATGACTGTGGGGATACTGTCTTGATTGTGAATTTACGTGAGCATACTCAGTCCACTGTGGGTGGTGCATTTCTTGGGTTGCAGTTGAAGTATATAGGACAGGGGAAGGTTGATAAGCAGAGGCAGTAAGCAGGCAACGTGGGTGCATTTATTTTCTTTCTATTCTTGACTGCAATTATGATTAGATGCTTAAGTTCCTGCTGCAACCTCTCTTCAGTAATGAACTTGGAATGGTAACCTGTAACTGGAGGCAAAATAAACTTCCTGTTATGAGTTGCTTTCATTGAAGTGTCTAATAATGGCAACAGAAATGTGACTAGAACTAACCTATTTCCCAGGAAACTGCCTATGTATTCTGTTAGCTTCAAACAAGTTTATTCCCAGTAAACTCTCACATGAGATTTTCATGGTTTGTAGTCATATCTGCCCCAAAGTCTAACAAATCCCTTAATAGATACTCACGGAAATGTAGAATCAGCAAAGTATGGCTATCTCATCATCCATCTTAAGGTCTCAAACTGAGGCTCAATTGTCTGATATGCATATTTCTGTGTTGGTAGTCAGATCAAAGCCACTGGACGTCAGTACAAATAAGGTTTAGTTGAATACACAATTTTCATATAAGAGAATTGATTAGGGTATTAATGAAACAAGCTGGTATATTTTTTTCACCACAGTTCTAATATTGCTTCTGTATGTTTGTTTTTGTTTTGAACATCCCTTGGATCATGTCACACAAGTTCATTTTTGGCTTATTCATTACATTCTCTTCCTCTCCCACTGGAACCCTTTAGTCCTCCCTCAACCATTCATGAGTATGAAACAAAGCATAGGCATCATAGACATGACTTAAATCTAATTACCTGTTTTATGATTGCTAGTCTATTCCTGCTCCTTCTTTGCTAGCTTAAAGTCAGTATCATTCTGGACTGTGAGGAGAGAAGGAAATTATATAACATGCCAAAATTCGATCTGAAGTATTGGATAACACTGATGTGTTTGAATATTGAAGTTTGTTTCATTTTAGATTAATAATCATTCCCTTCCACACATATGCTGGACTTTCTCTTGAGAATTGATTTAGAAAAACAATTAGTGTAGTATAGGATAGTCTTATTTTGCTATGAATATTTTCCACGTTTTGCTTATCAAAGTTAAAACTGAACTAGAATAAGAAAGGCAAAAAACAGGAATAAGTTTTATTCCCCAATGGCATCTCAGCATGATCTAATTTTGTCTTGAAAATACCTAGAAATATGTAATGAATACATAAAGGTCACTTATAAATGGTCATGCTTGTGCTTCAAGATCATTTTGTCATGATGCTCTCCATTTCCTGTACTCCCTGGGAAATAAATAATTTTAATTGTAAATAAAATGTCACACTGACATAGTTATAGCCCAATGTTTGTCAGGTATGCTGTGTTCCAAGGATATGGATCAAAGTCACATTTGCCTGAAAATAGCTCTAAAAGTTTAGTTCATTATAAAAGACAACTTTAAAGAAAAGTCTCCATATTCGTAACTACATTACTTCTTTCCTTAGAAACATTTAACTGTTTGCATCTTTCAGCATTCTCTACAATGCAACATCCTCCATGCTTTTGATGATTTTTACAATTGTTAGAATGGCAGAAATTTTATTTCTAAAAATGAAAGTCAAATTATGTTGTATCATTTTTCAGGAGGGATCAAGCCTAGTTCTTATGTGATCGCCTGCTCACCAGTGTACTCAACTTGTAAATAGTGACTTTGTGATATATGCTTTTTGACATTCTAATGGATTTTCCATATTCCTTCTAAGTGGAAGCTTGGCTTGATGATAGTCTTTCAGACTATTAAAACATTCTGGCATCATTCTGCCATAATTGATCAAATTTACTGTGATAGTTTCTTTGCCCCATTTTGAATACAATTCTTTGCAACGAAATACTTTCTGTACTTGCAGAAGAATTATCCACAGGCAGAAAGGGAGGCTTGCCTGACTTTTAAATGGAGCAAAATGTGAAGAAGTCTCTGCATACAGAGGCCATACAAAGTAAAGCAAAATTAGGTTGTGTCTTTATTTTATTCCCCTTATATTTGTATGCTGATGGTTTTCCTGTTTTGGGAATTCATTTCTTCATTTTCTTGAGTTGGCAATAAGTAGAGGTGTGGTTTTCCGTAGCTCCAATTCTAAAATGATGGAGCAGTCAGTATGGTGCTGCACTGCTATTGTGCAATACTGGCTGCTTGATCCTTTTACACTCAACTGTGTCTTATAGGAAAGCATATACATAAGTAAACTGTTATGGCCAACAGTCAGGGAAAATCACCTAGGAACAGCATGGAAATCCTGTGTCCATTCCTTCATTGTCTGAATAATGCCAGAATCTACGTCCTGTCTTTGGAAAAAGATGCTTCCTTTCAGATACTAAAGGAAGGGAAATAAATAGGACACTCCTGTCACTGATCTTTATGTAACTCTTGGTGCAGGACTGTTCTTCAGTGACATCATTAAAAATAGAACAAGTGAAGATGGAAAGGATTTGGAGTTCCCAACAGCAGTCTGTTGAGAAAGAAATGACCATTTGTAAAGAGAGTATAAATTAGAATGTTTTAACTAAAAATGCCTTTTATATATGGAATGATGTTTTTCCTGTGAACAAAACCTCAGCTTAATTCATAGTGAATCTGATGTGATTTTTCCTGGTGCTTTATTTGTAAGTATCCACAATTTGTATCATTTTCTCAACAAAAAACACTTTTCAAATTTCAGCTCAGCATCTAGAAAATCAGCATCTAGAGAGAAGACAGCTACACGAGAAAACACAGCAGCCATGTGTCCAGGTTTGCACCTCTGTCTTAATTCATCCACTTCATGTCGTAAAGGTCAGAAGTGGCAGTGGCTTCTTCAGATGTGTATTCACCCACTTCTCTGTGTACAGTTCCTTCATAGTTTAACAGTTCCATCCCATGGATGATGGGGCATATCACCACTGCAGCAACGACTACCAGCTTCCACATGAGAGTGAGGGAAACAAGAATGTGCTCTAAAATCAACAAAGTGATATTATCTGCAGTCATTGATCATTTACTATGTACCAGCAATTCCTGGTTCCAAGATTTTCATGGACTCTTCTTGAGTATTAAAATTTTAAGACCCAATTAAGAGCCAACTTATATTATTTTAAAGGTAGAAACAGGCCAGGCTATCAACTAACATGCTATTGTAGCTCACTCATTAATAGTTCTTAAATGTCTGTCATCTATAAAAAAACTAGTGCTTATAAGTTCTTATAGTCAAACTTCTGGAATTTTTCACAGATACAAACAGGAATGTCTGATTGATTGATTAATGGAGCCAATGGTTCATTTCTTGAATAGGCTCACATGCTCCACATGAGACCCAAGCAGTATTTCATCTGATGTCTGTTGACAGAAAGACAGATTGCTTATGACCTTGAAATTAATAGGTAAAACACTACCTAACTCAGGTTTTCTTAAGGGAATATGAGGTCACAAGTCAGATCCAACAGGGATCCAGAATGGCAATGACAAGTCAAGGCAGGACATGGGAAGAGTAAATAGAAGTCATCTCCAAGGTGTGAGGATACTTAGAATCTATTATACTGTACCCTGTCTGCTAATAGAAAAGGGCTTAGCTAGTTACATCACTGCCTTCAGAGCTCATTGACTCTAGAGTTATAAAGAGCAGTTCATCTGTGCAGCAAGATCAATGAAAATCAAGTACATTGCAAATTATGAAATCTGAAAAGAGTTGCAAATTAAAAGTTAACTAACTATTGTATTCTTCATAGTCCACATTAAAAAGAATTTAAAATCAAGTAGGAACTGGATTTTGGTATTGGCTAGTCTTTTTTGAGTGCAGAACACATGAGTAAAAGAAAATATGAATAAATAAAATACAAAAGACAGCTTGGCATGGTGGTGCATACCTTTAATCCCAGTACTAGTAAGGCAGAGTCAGGCAGATCTCTAGGAGTTTGAATCCAGCTTGGTGTACAAAGTGAGTTCTAGGATAGCCACAAAAGTTACATAGAGAAACTCTGTCTTAAAACATCAAAAAAAAAGTAATATTGTAATAGTCCCACTGCTTTGACTACGGGCAGGCCACTTAAAGTCCTTACTACTCAGCTATAATGTCTGGCCAAATGACTTCATAATATTGACTGGGACTGCAGGAAAACTGAATGAAGCACACAGGTAGACATTTGGAATATACTTTGGTCTGAAGGAAGCACACAGGTAGACGTTTGGAATATACTCTGGTCTGTAACAAACATTATATAAAGGCTTGATCCTGTTGGCGACTTTTTCACTTCAGAATTCACAGTGTAATTTATGCATGTCACTTCAAATGAAAAAATCCTATGGTGAGATTTTACTTTGGAAAATATTAATTATGAACAGAAGAAATACTGCCAAATTAATTTTATAAGGCCACAGTAACCCTGTTACCTAAACTATACAAAGATTCAACAAAGAAAGAGAATTACAGACCGATTTCCCTCATGAACATTGATAAAAGAAATACTTATAAAAATACTGATAAATTAAATCAAAGACCACATCAAAAAGATCATTCAGAATGATCAAGCAGGCTTCATCCCAGAGATGCAAGGATGGTTCAACCTACAAAAATTTGTCAATGCAAAGCACCATATAAACAAGCTGAAAGAAAGAAAAACAGATGAACATCTCATTAGATGCTGAAAATCCTTGAACAAAATCCAACACACTTTCCTGATAAAATCTTGGAGAGACTGGAGATATAAGTGGCAGACCTAAATATAATAAAGGCAATTTACAGCAAGCCTATACCAAACATGAAATTAAATGGGGGAGAAACTCAAAAACAATTCCAGTAAATTTAGGAACAAGACAAGATTGTCTACTCTCTCTCTATCTGTTAAACATAATACTTGAAGTTCTAGCTAGAGCAGCAAGACAAGTAAAGAAGACAAAGGGGATACAGACTGGAAAGGAAGAACTCAAAGGAATGCCATTTGCAGATGATATGATGTGTACATGAACCATTCCAAAAATTCTACTAGGGAATTCCTACAACTAATAAACACTTTTAGCAAAGTGGTGGGATATAAGATTAACTCACAAAAATCAAGAGCACTGAAATCCGGGAGACAACACCCTTCGCAAGAGCCACAAATAATATAAAATATTTTGGGGTAACTCTAACCAAGCACATGAATATCCTGCATGATAAAAACTTCAAGTCTTTGAAGAAGTGAAATTGAAAAAGATAGAAGACTGATAGATCTCCTATGCTTATGAATTGGTATGATTGATATAGTATGTAGTGGCATTCCAACTGAACTTTAATAAATAAAAACTGCCTGAAGATCTGAGAATAAAACATTCCCATTGGTCAGTCTTAAAGACCTGGTTATGGTAACACATACCTTTTAATCCCAGTTGCATACTAGTTGCCACAGAAACCAGGCAGTGCATGCCTTTAATTCCAGTGGTGTGTACCTTTAATCCCAGCCCTAGAGAGGATTATAAAAGGGGAGGAAACAGCTCTCAACACACAATCTTATTCTGAGATTTCAGAAGGCAGGATCACCATTTCAGACTGAGGTTGAGGTAAGAGCCAGTGAGTGGTTGTTTTGCTTTTCAAATCTTCAGGTTGAACCCCAATTTCTGACCTTGAGTTTGTATTAATAGTGTTTCATTTGGTGCCCAATGTGGTCTAATAAAGAGCTGAATGATCAATAGCAAGGCAGGAGAAAGGATAGGCAGGGCTGGCAGGCAGAAAGTATAAATAGGAGGAGAAATCTTGGGAAAGGAAGGAAGAATGAGAGAACAAGGAGAGGAGAATGCTAGGGGCCAGCCACCCAGCCATCTTTGGACTAAGAAGGAAAGTAAGATATACAGAAGTAAGAAAAGGAAAAAGCCAAGAGGCAAAAGGTAGTTAGGATAAATTAAGTCTACAAAAGGTGGCAAGAAACAAGCCAAGCTAAGGCAGAGCATTTATAAATAAGAATTAAGCCTCTGCATATATTCATTTGGGAGCGCGGTAGCAAACCCCCAACAACGAGTCAAAATATTAAGAATAAAAAACAACAGCAACATTTTTATGGTTCATCATGAAGGTAAAGTAAAAGAAAAACCAACAACATACTAAAATACTATGCCAATTTCTCTAAAGTTGGCTGATAACACAGGCCAATAGCCACTCCCTACACTTTTCCTTAGCAATTAACACTTTACAAAAACTTCTAATCTCAGTTTATGATATAAAACTCAAAGGTCTGTTTATTGTTTAGGTTCCAAATGACAATTAATCAACTAATCAAGTCCAAAGAAAACTAGCCTTGTGTCCAGCTACTTGGGTAATGTTTCACAATTAGTCAGGGTTACAAAGGATAGTCTGCCCTTGCAGTCAAAGTTACAAGGTTCTTACTTTGTTTATGTTCTGGGGTTACAAATAAGGTAAGAGAATATACTTTTAGTGTCGAGACATTTTCAATTCACTACCGAGGAAGGTGCCAAGAACTATGTCTCCGGTTATGTGTTGCCATGGTAAATGACTTGGATCCTTATCATTTACGTAAGGAATGTGCTGTGACCAATGAGATGTAATTCTTGTAACTTTTTTTCTTATTTTCTAAACCACCTGTAAAAATTGTATTTAATCCACATGAGCAGAGAAGTAGGAGAGAAATGGAACAGATAATTAAAAGAAAGGATAACTAGAGGCTATGGAGTTAAAACTAGAGCTAACAGAATGATAAACAGCATGACCTCAGATCATGTATGTGAGTCTTTACCTGTCAGATAGAAAAAGATAACCTCAATTTTGTTCCATTGTGAATATTTTCCTCCAACCCTGGAGGTTGCCTTGAAGTGCTGGACTCTCAGGCTACCATTACCAACATGAGGCCAAATTTCTATGTAGGGCCTAAGAAACCTGAGGGGGGAAAAAAAAAGAAAAGAAAGAAAAAGGACATAGCTTCTTTAAGAGCACTGTTGTTCAGCTGGCAGAGCTCAATAGAAACTAGAAATGGCAAGATAAGTAAAAGCTGCTTGTGGCAATGCAGGTACTGGTTTCCATAGCTAGAAATGTCAAACCCTGACCAGGATGTGAGTTCTAGACTTGGCTTTTCTGAAACAAAAGCAGGCAAAGCCAGTTGATAGAGCTGCATGTGAAGTATCCAGGTGTAGCTTAGCACTAGCCAAGCAATGATTTAAATAATATAGTTTTTGAGTGGTTATTTCGAGTCTGGGCAGCCAGGAACAAACAAGCAGCCTCCAACAACTTGGCATGCCAACATGGTCAACTATATCCATGAAAACCCAAGAAAGCTTAAAAAGGAATTATAAACATAAAAGAACAAAGATAAGCATGGTTTTTTGGTAGAAGAATTTTCTCAGAAGGGGTCTGTTTGTTACAAGAAAGCAAAGTCACGATTCTTTCAAGAGAAGGCTTCCTGACTCTGCTGTAGCAGAAAAAACTGCATGGGTCCTTTAAGAAGGCTTCCTGGATGGCCAGCACAAATGGCTCTGACTCTTTCAGTGAGGTCCAGCTATGGACGATTTAAATGGGGTCTGTGAGCAGAGTGTTACAACTCGCTTTATGGCAACACAGACACCCAGTGTGCCTAAAAATGGGAAAATGCACATGGCTCTCAGAGGCAGCAAACATGCCTCCACCATGTTGGACTGGAAGGATCAAGCAGGCAGGGCCATGTTGGTCCTCATCATGCCCACTTAGCATTTTTTATCAAATGCTAAAAATGCTGGTCAGAAAATAATTATGGATACACAATAAAGACAGATTCGGATGAGGTTCTTCTGTATATGTGTTGATTTTATTGGTTAATGAATATAGAATTTGCATTGACCTATGCAGGACAGAATAGGGGTAGGTGGAGAAAACTAAACTGAATGCTGGGAGAAAGAAGGCAAAGTCAAGAGAAGCCATGTAGCCCACCCAGAGACAGATGCCAGAACTTTACCCGGTAAGCCACAGATATGTGGCTATACACAAATTAATAGAAATGGGTTAATTTAAGTTACGAGTTAGCCAGAAATATGCTTAAGCTATTGGCCAAACAGTATACAAAATAATATAGTTTCTGTGCGGTTATTTTGGGGCTGAGCAGCCAGGAACAAACAAGTGGCCTCCTACAACAGATTGGTGCTCAAATGTGGAGAAAAAAGCTGACTAAATCCACATAAAACCTGAGAGGGCTTGAAAAGAAATTCTAGATACTAAAAATCAAAGTTTAGCTGCATTTTTTAAAATCCAAAAATGACATTTATTATGTTTATGCACATGTCTATATAAGTGCATGGTATTACTAAACCATGAGGCCTTGATTTTAAGAATAAAATGTGAAACAGTAAAAAATTAGAAGCAATATTTACTGAAAAGCAGCTAATTTGTATAGTTACAAAAGATTTTTCTTTAATTACTTAAGGTGATCAGGGCATGGTGGCACACACTTTTAATTCCAGCACTCGGGAGGCAGAGGCAGCCTGGTCTGCAAAGTGAGTTCTAGGACAGCCAGGACTGTTACATGAAGAAACTCTTTCTCAAAAAGCCCCAAAAGTATAAAAAAAAAAACAAACCTTAGAGTCTATTTTTGTTTATGTGTCTGTATGTGCACCCCATGCATGCCTGGGGTACCTGGGGAGGGTATCAAGGCCTCTGGAGCTGGAGTTACAAATGGTAACATGGTGCCGGGATCCGGACTTAAATCTCTAGAAGAGCAGAAAGCACTCTTAGCTGCTGGACCATCACTCCTTTTGAAATTATTTTAAGCCATATGTGGGGTACTCACCAGCAATCCCAGTAAAGGATTGCCAGTTTGAAGCTAGCCTCAATGACACAGCAAGACTCTGCTTCAAAAATCTAAAAGATAAAAAAAAAAAAAAAACAAATTCTGACGTTTTGCCCACTATGAAGAAGTATGTATTTGCAAAGGCAATCTTAACAGAATTGTTTCCATTATTACTCAGGGCGTTTAAATATGCTTTCTCAATCTTCATAAAGGTTTGGAACTTGATGTCTGCCCATATAGAGACAGGGACAGCCTGCATGTTGCAATTCCTTTAAGAGAGGTCTTTGTCTTCCTGATTCAGCAGTAGCAGAAAAGAAAAACTGCACAGTTTCAAAATGGTAGCTTCCTGATTCATCAGCACAAATGGCTCTGATTCTTTTGGGAGGTTTAGCCAAGGAGCATTTCAATGAGGTTTGTAAAGTAGTATGTTACAAACTACGTAGTGGCTCGACATAGGCCTGTTGCATGCTTGGAACTGGGGCAGTATGCACAGCTTGCAGAGACACTGAATATGCCTCCGAAATGTTGGACTGGGAGGAGCCAAAAGACAAAACAGTCTTGGCCCTAGTCATGCCACAGCTTAGCATTTTAAGAAGTGCTCCTGGACAGAAAGCACACAGAGTCTGTATTATGTATACTATTGTGTTTTCTTTGAATTTTTTGACTGCAGAGACTTTTGATTCTAGGAACTGCTAAGCTAAAGCAACAAATATACTTTAAAAGTATCTTGACTTCAGAATTTGGGTCTAAGGATATGTTGCTTTGGAAAAGAGGCTCTGCTTTTGTTTCCATAGAAGATGAGAACCTATGGATCCCTTCCAGGCTAATGTGGTTTGATACACCAAGACCCCTGAAAGGTTGTCATGAACTCCCCTAAAAAAACTTTGCCCATCAAAAAGTAGAAAGCATTTTGGAGAGAACTATGCTCAAATTCCCTAAATAATTGTTTATAAATATTTGTTTACATGTCAGGGGGATATACTACAGAGATTTTCATTGGTATGAATCTTGGTTTATTGATAAAATTTAAGATTAATTTTGTTTTTTCTATATTTCTGCTCTTGATTAAAATATTGTGTTTGTGCAGCTCATTTAAAAATTTAATGTATAATTAAGAAATATATGTTAATAGATAATAATCTATAATAGTCAAGCTTGTAGTCATGTTAATTAGGTTTTCTAGATATATAGAGATATATTTCAGTTAGATAGGAATTCTTCAAATCTTTCAGAGACCTTCAGAATATGACATTTAAAATGTGTTAAGAATTTAGGACTTATGACAATGAGACACATCTGCTCTTGGCAGCACCAATTACTTAAAGAGGAAGATGGTCATCAAAGAGGTTACTTATGGAGTTTGTTAGCCATTTGGGCAAGAAACTGCTCTTGCCTGGACTGCTTGATGTTATGCTGTATGAACTGGACATGCATGACCCACAGAAAATGACTGCTGAACTTGCTTAAAGGTAAGACAGTCCTTTGGGGTTCTGCTTCATGAAAGAGTCTGGCAGACATTCTGTAGGACACAGAAGAAAGTGACTGACAAACTGCCAATATTGGCAAAACTGTCTTTGAAACTTCCAGCTTTATGGAAAAGTCTGCTAGATACTATGGGGCAGTAGGCTGAAGATGGGTATCCACATCTTCAGAAGATGTTACAGAAGAACTTTGGGTGACTGTCCAGGCAGCAAGATGTCTCTCAATTCTAGAGTTTTGGAAGTTGCTTACAATGCACTTCCTGTTAACTTATGTAATATTATATCCTTCTAGATTCTTTGATGGAGTTGAAGAATAGATAGTTATAAGTATAGTTTTCCTTAGTTATTATTAAAATAAAGTATGTATAAATTTTACAATTCTTGCTTAATAACTGTTTTGCTATATGTAATTTTACTATGTCAAAGTTAAAGCCTTCCTTTTTATTTAAACAGAAAGGGGGAAATGGTATGGGAAGGTCTTCAGTATATATGTTGCTTTTGTTGGTTAATAAATTAAGAAGCTGGCTTGGTCTGTGATAGGGCAGAGTAGAGCTATGTGGGGAAACTATACTGAATGCTGGGAGAAAGAAGGCAGGGTCCCAAGATGCCATGTAGCTGCCAGAGGGAAAAGACACAAGCTGCCTGCTGGAAACTTGCTGGTAGGCCACAAGCCTTGTGGTAAAATATAAAATAATAGAATTGGGTTAACCAAAAACATAAGAGATAGCTAGCAATAAGCTTAAGTGACTAGCTAAGCAGTGATTTAAATAAAATAGTTTTAGAGTGGTTATTTCACATCTGGGCAGCAGGGAATAAACAACCAACCTCCACAACATTGACTGCTTGACTATGTGTTGTGCAGACTGGACCTGCAGGACCTATAAGAAAGTGACTGCTAAAGTTTGCTAAAACAAGGCAGGAAGTCCTTCAAAATTCCTATTTCACAGAAGAGTGTGCCAGATATTCTACAGGACATACAGAAAAGTGACTACTGAACTTGGCAAATACAAAGCAGAACAGTCCTTCAAACTTCCTGCTTCACTGAAAAGTCTGCAAAATACTCTAGGCCTGTAGGCTGAAGATGGATGCTTTAATACCTCAGAGAAACTTTGGGTGACTGTCCAGGCAGCCAGATGTCTATGTCATTTCTAGAGTCTTGGAATTTGCTTGGAACACATGTATTGTTTACTTAGGTAATATTAATTCCTTCTCGGGCCTTGGATGGAGTTGAAGACTAGACAGTTAAAGTTTTTTTAATTATGAAAGAAAGTAAGTTAGGTATAAAACTTTGGATTTATTATGATAAGATTGGCATTTTCTCTGAATATGCTAACTAAAAATGGACTGAATATTACAGATGTAATTCTCACTTGGTAACTACTTTTTGCTATTTTAAAGTTAAAACCTTTCTTTTTATTTAGACAAAACGGGAAATGTAGAATATTATTTTAAGGTGTGTTACATTTGTTTATGTTCTGGAACATTAGTTTAATGATGTAAAGATGTGTTGGTTTTGTTTATGGTACATTTGTTTAGCTCTCTGAAGCTGTGATTCTTTGTACAAAACACTTGATCGTCTAATAAAGAAATGAACAGCTAACAGCGAGGAAGGAGAAAGGATAGGTGGGACTGGAAGGCAGAGTATAAACAGGAGGAGAAATCGGGGAAAATGAAAAAGGAATGAAAGAACGAGGAGAGGAGGACACTAGAAGCCAGCCACCCAATCATCCAGCCACCCAGCCATCCAGCCATCTAGCCAGTCATGGAGTAAGAAGGAAAGTAAGATATACAGAATAAGAAAAGGAAAAAGTCCAGAGGCAAAAGGTAGTCAAGATACTTTAAGTTTAGAAAAGGTAGCAAGAAACAAGTCAAGCTAAGGCCGGACGTTCATAAATAAGAATAAGATTCTGTTATGATTTATTTGGGTGCTGGGTGGTAGATCTCTCAAATAGCAAGAACAAGGAATAATAACACAACAAAGAACAGAAGACTACTTCCTGAACAGAACACCAACAACACAGGGACTAATATCAGAATCACTAAGTGGGACCTCATGAAACTGAAAAGCTTCTGTTAGGCAAAGAACACCATCAATAGGGACAAAATGGCAGACCACAGAATGGGAAAATATTTTCACCAACTCCACATCTGGCAGAGTTCTAGTACCTAAAATATATAAAGAACTCAGGAAACTTGACACCAACTAATTAAATAGGGCAATTAAAATGGGGTATAGAACTAAATAGATAATTCTCAACAGAGGAAACCAAAATGGCCAAGAAGTACTTAAAGAAATGTTCAATATCCTCAGACATCAGAGAAATGCAAATTTAAATGACTCTGAGATTCATCTTATACCTGTTAGAATGCCTAAGATAAAAACAGAAGTGACAGCTCATGTTGGCAAGGATACAGAACGAGGAAAACACTCCTCCACTGGTGGTGGGAGTGCAAACTTGTACAGCCACTTTGGAAATCAATATGCAGTTTCTCAGAAAACTGGGAACCAATATACCTCAAGACCCAGCATATACCCAAATGATGCTCCATCCTATCACAATGAAACTTGGTCAACCTTGTTCGTAGCAACTTTACTCATAATAGCCAAAAACTGGAAACAAGCTAGATATCCCTCAATTCAAGAATGAACAAATAAAATATAATTAATTTATACAATGGAGTATTACTCGGCTACTAGAAACAGTAATATTGTGAAATTTTCAGAAATGGATATAATGAAACAAAAAATCACCCAGAAAGACAAATATGGCATGTACTCACTTAAAAGTAGATAAATAAGAGTTTTTAAGTAAAGGATAATCATGCTACAATCCATACATCTACAGAGGTTAAGCAACGAGGAGGACTCTAGGAGGGACACAAGGTAATTCCTCGTTATGGAGAAAGAGATTTTATGAGTAGACTGGGGTGAGGTTGGGAACAGGAGGGATCAGGTGTGGGGGGTGGGAGGGAGAAAACACTGGGAGAAATGACTGGAATTGGGGGGTGAGGTGGAAACCTAGTGCAATGGAAATTCCATTTAATCTATGAGAGTGACTCTAGCAAAGACTCCTAGTAAAGGGTGACATGGAGATTGAAATGGGCATCATCTTTAGCCAGGCAAGGCCTCAAGTGTAGGGACTAGGACAACAACCCAGCCTCAAAACTTTCAACCTGCAGTATCTCCTGCCTTCATGGTGTTCTGGGACTGGAGTCTAGCAGAATCTTCATCAAAGAGACCAGAGAGACTTCATTCAGCAACTTATGGGAGCAGATGCAGAGTCCCACAACCAAACATTTGCAGAACTTGGGGAGCCACACAAAAAAAGAATGAGGAAGGATTCAAGGAACTGGAGTGGTCAGCGACATCAAGAGAATACAGTCCACAGAGTCGATTGACCACAACTCATGGGGACATGTAGAGATCAAGGAGGCTGTGGGATCTGACCTAGGTTCTCTGCATTTGTGTTATGGATGGATATCTTGGTGTTCTTGTGGGATTCCTACCAGTGGGAGTAGGGTGTCTGTGACTTTTTTGCCAGTTTCTGGGACCCTTTTCTGCAAGGATCGGCAAGAATACACAGTAGATGACAGCTGATATTTATAAGATTGACCCACCAGAGGAACAATTTATCAGATGATGATAAACCCATAAACATGGTTAATGGGTCCGTTGCCTATTAATATTGTCTGTTTCTGCCTGTAATTTTCTTGTCCTCCCATCCCTAAAATAGCCGTGGGATTTGCCCCACAGCCTTGGCAGTGTTTTCCTTACTTTTGGGGCACTGTTATTCCTGTACTGACAGAAGGATGACTTTACCCACACTGTGTAATTCTGATGAATAAAACAAGCCCTCATAGTTCACTCTTTGTTCCAGAAAACAGTGAGAAACTTATAAACCTGTTCTCTATAATTAACTAAGAGGACAGGGCAAATTAGCTAGAATAAGAGTTTGTATATGGATCGCAAGTTAGACTTTTCACAGATTATATAAAAGGAAAGAATTGCAGATGTCTGGTTTGTTAAATCAAGGTGTCTTAGACACAGAGGGACATGTATTACCTGAAAGTTCCTCAAGCCAGGCCTGGCTGGTAACAGAGACCAACAGCCATTCCCTACTAAATTCCTTAGCAATTAACACTCTGCACAAACTTCTAACCTCAGTTTATGATACAAAATTAGGCTTAGCTAATTAATTGTTCATTTTTACGTCTTAAAATTTATATAGATAACAAGAATTAACCAATTAACCAATTCCAAGAGAAACAGCTTAATGTGGGAAAAGTTTTACAAAAAGCCAGGGCCACAGAAGACGATCTGACCTCACAGCCATAAATAATAAAATTGCAAGTTTCCCTCCTTGTACTCTGGGGCTGCATGCAGGACAAGAAAATGAGTCCTAAGGTTTGGGAAAGTATTCAATGCCAGATCTTGTAAAAGACAATAAAACATCCAGCATTCTTCACTCTGCCTATGTGTTGCCATCGTAAATGGCTCCTTATCATTTATTCAAGGAATGCATTGGGACCCTGAGATATAGCTTTACAACTTTTTTTTTTTACTTCCTAACATTTGTGATTAAATGTGTATATGAGTCATGTGAACAGAGAATTAAGAAGAAATTAGAAATGAGAATTAGAGCTAAAGATTTAGAGCTAGAAAATAGGAACAGGAAAAAGACAACAAGAAATAGAAAGAACATGACCCTCGGATCACCTATCCGAGTCTTTTTATTTAGGTAGATAGGAAATTTTCCCTATGTCCTTGCTGCTTGGAGGAATTCTTTTGGCAACCCTGAGTGTAGCCTTGGGAGCTGGACTCCCGGCCTGCATCACCTTTCCCCCTACTGCTTGCCTCATCCAGCCCTGATGGAATGGTATGCACCTGGTCTTATTGAGGCTTGTTATACCATGTTTGGTTGCTATTCCAGGGAGGCCCTACTCTCTTCTAATGGGAGATGGAGGAGGAGGTGGATTTGGGGGAAAGAGAGAGAGGAGAGAGACTTGGTGAGAAGGGAACAGAAACTGCAGTCAGGATGCAGTGTATGAGAAGAATAAAAATAAAAGAAAAATATATTAATGATGAAGTAGAAGTTTTATGTCTATGATTGAGACAGGGTGATATCTTCATTTTTAATTTCAAGTATGTTCTTTCACTGAAAGACTCCCATCAAGTCAGGAAAGACACAGAAGTCCCAATGCCATCTGCTATTTAATAATAATGAGTAGTTAAATTTACATCTTGGTCTAATCACTTAGGCATGCCTTCAGAAAACAACAACAACAACAACAACAACAATGCATTTCCCTAATAGTAATAGATACTGATTGTTCTTTACACTTTAAAACCAGAAGACAGATGCCATTCAGAGAAATATCACAGTATCACTTTTCCTATGTTATAAGAAGACTTAGTGATGCTCCTGTCTTCTTTTGCCTTCCTTCACCTTCTATTTATACCATTTACAATGTGTTCTTATTTGAACTCCACTGTTGTTTCAATATGTCAAGAAAGGCCAATTTCAAAACAAAAAATATGTA
Organism: Ondatra zibethicus; assembly: GCA_004026605.1. NCBI lineage: Eukaryota > Metazoa > Chordata > Mammalia > Rodentia > Cricetidae > Ondatra > Ondatra zibethicus. Next base: position 67,971 of record PVIU01007230.1, on the reverse strand, counting down.
GTGCCATTTGACAAGCAGAGGTCAAGTAAAGGCATTACATGCATTTTCCAGATCTCAGGAAAAGGTGTGAACAACAGCTGCCTAAATAAAGCTACTTTGGGGAACACATCACTAATACATTTTAAATTAATTAATTCTGCCCATCCTTTTTTCTAAGAGGCAGCCACAAAGACATTTTCTTACTTAAAAAAATGGTTTAAAAATATCAAACATGGGACCGAGGAGACAGTTCAATTGGTAAAACACTTGCCTCACAATCATGACCACATGAGTTCAAGTCTTGCATAAAAAAAGCCATGGTGGAATGTGCCTGTAATGCAAACATGGCAGAGATAGAAGGTCCCTTGAGCTTGGTGACCAGCTAATCTATCATAACCGGAGAATTCTAGGTGCCTGTGAGAGACCCTGTCTCAAACCACACAAAAAAACAAAACAAAACCAGAAACAACTAAAGAACTCCTGAGGAGTGACACTCATTGAACTTGGACATCTACATTCATGCACATACATGGAGGCATACTTACATATACACACATACACATATATAGCCACACATTGTACTTGGAAAATAGGATCACACTATGGATTCTTGTCATGAAATAGAGATATTATTCTTCTGACTCAAAAAAATAGTTTGATTTTAAAGCCAGCATAAGCTTTGCTCAAATGTATTGTTTATTTTCATGTCTAAGTTTTAGGAGTTAATGGTAATCTATATGTGGGTATTTTATCTTGATCTTTGCATGCTTAAGGAGTTAACATGTTTTATTCTCAGGAAATGTTAGTCATAGCGACAAACAAGACAATCAGATACTGGAGAAGTATTTGTATCTATGCCACTTAAGTAAATATCATCAATTGAAAATGTCAATTAGACTTCATTTATTCTTAAAAAAAGTAAGAAATATTTAAGTACCTCAATTACACTTAGTAGAGTGTAAGTTTCCAAGACCAGTGTCTTCTTTTCTGTTTAAACTTTATCAAGTAGCAAAATAAATTACCCAACCAGTATAGCCCACTCCTCTTGATAACGGACCACAGTTAAAGGGGATAGTAAGTGTTCAGTCCTCTCAGGGGAGTCGCCTGGCTCTGGAGCTCATCAATAAAACATGACCATCCACACTCATCCCAGGGCCTGCTCAGTGTCCTGCCTGAATGTCTGGGGAAGAAAGGCAGTGTCACCACCACATAAAACCGAAGAAAGAAGAGTTTCTTTAATATCATTAATTAAAGTATATATTTTTATAATTGAAATATACTCAAATCACTCCCCACTCCCTCTTCTCCCACAATTCTCTGAGATACCTTTTTACCAACTCCTTCCATGTTCCCCGTCATGTTGAGAGCCTCATTTTCTTTATTATTATTACATACATATCTAGATACATTATAAGTATCCACAAACACATAACTATAACTAGCTGAGTCTGTTCTTTGTGTGTGTGTGTGTGTGTGTGTGTGTGTGTGTATGTGTGTGTGTGTGTGTGAATGTATGTGTGCGTGTGCTCGTGTGTTTGTTGTTTCATGGGTGACCACTCTGCACTGCATAACTGATGAGGGTGCTCATTGCTAGGATAGGATAAATTCTCCCTCTCCCAGCAGTCATCATTTGCCTTCAATTCTTCATTTAGGGTTGATATCCAGGAAATTGTCCCCTTTCCATGTTAATATATCCATTGATATTGCCATTTTCTGGTCTTGTTTATGTAGTCATTTCTAGGAGAGACTTTTTTATAACAGATTTCCTGGTAAATAATTCCAAAAATAATTATGAAAGATGATATAATTTTATATACATTATAGAAGAAAATAGCAAAGTTTTTTTTTTAGTACTAATGTCATCTGGAAATGATAATTAACTTATAAAACAGAATCACACAATTAACAAAGGAAGAAAATTACATTATATTTTCTTTAAATGCAGTAAATAGTAAAGTACAAAATGTGTGCTCATTAAGATTATCTGTTATAATTTTAATAACTGAAATTACGTAAAGGAATTTGGGTAACGGAAAAATTCAACCCAGTACTTGTAATAAGTATAATGTGTATTTCTTAGAGGATATTAAAATTTATAAAAGCATCCCTAATGACTTAACAATATGCAATTTTACTACATTTTAACAATCATAGGAGCAATAATGTTTTTAATCAACAGAAAATTTGTTTAAAAACAGATATTTTAAAGAACTAATTAACACTTCTAAAGTACTTAACAAACATGTTGATTATGTAAAATTAAAACCCATTGGTTTCCAAAGCCCTTTCTCCTTCTACAGAACTATCCTTCAAGAGGAAAATGATATGACTACAACTACATAATAATTTCTATTTTTTTACCATTTACTTAAACCTTCTATTTAAGTGTGTTAAATGACAAAAGTTTAATCTGTATTTGATTTCAATTTTTACATTTATATCAGATGGAAATCTTTCACAGTTTACTATATATTATGAGACAGACAATGGTTGGCCCATTATGGAGAATATTTCTAGACTATTAAGTGAAGTAAGATACAATACATGAACATAAGGGGCATTGTCAACTGAAATTGCTGGATTGTAATACAGAACAGTGATTTATCATCTTCTATACAGAAGGCTTATCACTAAATTGAGTTAATGATTAAGGTTGGTCAATCAACTTAAATTACTCATTTAAAAATATCTTTGCAAAGTTTAAGCCCACTGTTTTCCAATACATGGTAGATGGCTAAGGAAATGTCTCCTCACCCGTCTCCATCTCTGCTGAAGTCAAGAGAATGCCCAGTCTCCATAAGTAAAAAGTAAGTAAAGGAAATGCATCTGAAAGCCGGAAGATGGTATCATCATGCTTCTGAAGAAATGCTTGGATTTCAGGGCTGCTGTGATCAATGTGTAAAGTGGGATCTCCCTGGATTTCCTGTTGAAAAAGCTGCTCCAGAATCCAGAACAGGGAGAAAATATTTTCGTAGCGAGTCACATCATAATTGCCTTGACCCTACGAAGAAACAATAAAATCCATAAAACACTGTGTGGGTCAGACAAGAAAATGCTTATATAGGATTATATTGTCAGGCAAAAGAGAAGTTTCTGAATTGGTTTAAAGCCTTATGTCTTCCTGTCCCCTTGGTTGTTGGAATGATGAGACAACTATATTGGTGCACTGGTGAGAAAGAAAATAAGTATTTAAATGACTTTAAAAACACAATGAAGTATTTCTTTCTTTGTTATTATTTAAATTCTTTAATTTATTTTATATCTTGAGTGCAATTTTCCCTCCCTTTTCTCCTCCCACCCCTCCCCCCCACTTTCACCCTGTTTCTCCAATTCACTCCTTCTCTAGTTCTGTTTAGAAAGGGTCATGTCTCCCATGCATGTCAACAAAGCATGGGATATCAAGTTGAGGTAGGACTAAGCTCCTCACCTTGTATTAAGGTGGGCAAGGCAACCAACCAGTATGAGGCAAGTGTCCCTGAAAACCAGTTAAAGTGTTAAGAACATAGATCTATATCTATAAGACCTCATCATAGAATCAGTTACACTGAACCTATTAGAAAAGAAAGTGGGAAAGAGCCTTTAACTCATTGGTACAAGACACAACTTCCTGAACAGAATACCAATAGCACAGCACTAAGATCAATAATTAATAAACGGGACCTCTTGAAATTGAAAAGCTTCTGTAATGCAAAGGACACCATCAATAGGCCTAAATGGCAGCCCACAAAATGGGAAAAGATCTTCTGACAGAAGACTGATGTAGTGATATTTCATTTGTATTTTAATAAATAAAGCTTGCCTGAAGATTAGAGACTAAAACAGCCACCCTGACTGGCCTTATAGTGTAGGCACACACCTTTAATCCCAGTAGCCTGTGGTTATTTTAAGGGCTAAGCTAGCCAGGTGGCCGTGAAGAAAAAGGGGCCTTCTATACAATTGGCGGCCCAACATGGCCAACTAACTTCACATAAAAGCTAAGAGGGCTTAAAAAGGAATTCTAGAAAACAAATACAGAGTTTAACACAACTTCTTGCTGTTTGCTGGCTTCTTGCTGCAGCTCCTAGAGAGATTTTCCTGATTCAGCCCTAGCAGTATAAAAGCTGTGATGGTTTTGAAATGCTGGCTTTCTGGGCTATGCTGCTAGTGCACCTCTGGCTCTTTCAGAAGACCAAGCATTTGGATGGGGTTTGTGAGTGAAGAGCGACGGCTTGCTTGATGGCAATGTGGACTCACTGTGGGCCTAGAACTGTGGCATGTACTCAGCTCAGAGACTCAAGCAGCTCTGCCATGCTGGGCTGTGCAGAGCTAGCAGGAACTAATGTATTTACCATAATAACAGAGCAGCTTAAGTTTTAGACTGGGCAGACAAACAGGAATTACCATATTACCCCTACTAATGGTGCAACTTAAGATTTTAAGAAGCGCTTAGCATTTTAAGAAGTGCTCCTGGACAGTAAAGAATTACAGCTTTAAAATAGGTCAGATTCAGACATAAATGACCTCTAAATGGGTCACAGAGTTGGATGGGTGTACGTAGGCTTGGGAGAGAGAAGAAAAAGAGTATAGAGAGTCATGAAATAAAGTTAATGCTTTATAAAAAAAAGATTAAAGTCTTTAAAGAGGCAGAGTACAGATAGTCATAGATTAAAAGGAGTAAAGAAAAATAAGCCACGGAAAAATGAAAAATTCACAGAGTGTCTGGATTCTGTATATTATTGTGTTTTCTTTGAATTTTTTGACTGTGAAAAAGCTAAGTACAGAGAGATTTTCATTGTATGGGCTGCTAAGCTAAACCAACACATATACCAAAAAGGTATCATGACTTCCAAATTTGAGTCTAAGGATAAGTTGCTTTGGAAAAGAGGTTCTTCTTTTGTTTTTACAGCAGATGAGAACTTGTGGATTGCCTCCAGGAGAATATGGTTTCATTGATCCAAGGCCTCCTGAAAGGTTGCCATGAACACCCTCCAAAAATTACTTTGCTCAACTGCTGACTGAGATGAACCTAGCACACAGGATACACCATGAAAGAGCTGATTAATAGCACCCCCATACAGCACAAAGCTTTGGAGAGAAAAAACTACGCCCATATTCCCAAGTATTATTTACAAATGTTCTTTTACCTTTAAAGGGGGATATGATATAGATATGAATAACTTACACTGGTATAAATCTTGATTTATTGATACAAATTTCAGGTCAATTTTGTTATATGTTTATGTATTTCTGATCTTGATTAAGGTATTGTGAATGTGTAGCTCATTTAAAATGTAATGTACAATTAAGAAATATAGGTTAATAGATAATCATCTATAATAGTCAAGTTTGTAGTCATGTTAGATTTTCTAGATGATCGTAGATATATTTCACATAGGCATTCTTCATATCTTTCAAAGACTACAGAATATGGCATTTAAAATGTTTTAATAATTTAGGGCTCCTCATGACAATGAGACATGTCTGCTCCTGGCAGCACCAAGCTACTTCCTGAGGAAGATGGGCATCAAAAAGTTCCTTATGGAGTTGGTTAGCCATTTGGGCAAGAAACTGCTCTTGTCTGAACTGTTGCATAAACTGGACATGAAGAACCCTCAGAGAGATGACTGCTGAACTTGCCAAAAGGTGAGATGATCCTTTGGGGTTCCTGATTGATGAAAGAGACTGTGAGACATTCTACAGGATACAGAAGAAAGTGACTGAACTGTCTTTGAAATTTCCAGCTTCATGGAAAAAGTCTGCTGGGTACTATGGGTCTATAGGCTGAAGAGGGATGCCCCAATGGTACAGAAGAACTCTGAGTGACTGTACAGGCAGCAAGATGTCTATGTCAATTCTAGAGGTTTGGAAGTTGTTGGGAGGAGGGAGGTTGTTCGTTCCCAGCCTACCGGCTAGCTTACATCCAAAATAATCACACAGAAACTGTACTAATTTAATCACTGCTTTGCCCATTAGCTCTAACTTCTTATTGGCTAACTCTTACATCTTAATTTAACCCATTTCTATTAATCTGCATATCACCATAAGGTTATGGCCTACCAGCAAAATTTCAGCACATCTATCTCTGGTGGCTCCATGGCATCTCTCTTTCCACCTTCCTTCTCCCAGCATTTAGTTCAGTTTTCCCTGCCTACCTAAGTTTTGCCCTATCAACAGGCCAAGGCAGTTTCTTTACTCATTAACCAATAAAAGCAACACATAGACAGAAGGACCTTCCACACAAACTGTCATAATTTCCATACACAAGAAGGACAACCTGGACTGCTCAAATTACAGGGGAATTAGTTTGCTGTGCCATAGCAACAAGACCTTCTTCTCAATTATCTTGCAAATGATCAAGGGCAGAACATAGGAAATGCTAGCAGGGGACCTGTGTGGATTCAGAGCTAACAGGAGCACAATTGATCAGATCTTCACTTTGATGCAACTGGCAGAAAAATATGAAGAACGTGGGAAAGACTTATATGCCTGTTACATGAACTTCAGGAAGGCATTCAATAGCATTTGGAGAAAAGGACTTTGGAAAACAATGAGGTTCTACAGGCACCCAGAGGAAATCATAAGAATACTAGAAAACACCTATAAAGATACCTTTGCAAGAGTCAAAGTCTATGGAGAACTAAGTGATCAGTTTAAGACAATTGTAGGAGTGTTGCAGGGTTGTGTCCTCTCACCACTACTCTTTAATATATTTCTGGAATTAGTAATAGCAACATCTCTGGAGGATGAGGAGATTGGCATGCAGAAATGTGGTGTGAAAATCAATAACTTGCATTTCACTGACAAGAGAGCACTACTTGCTGGAAGTCCAAATGTGCTGCAGGCCATGGTAAATAGAGTGGTGGAAGTCAGTCAAAATCTTAGTATGAAAGTAAACATTGAGAAGACTGAGATATGACATATGGGAAAGGCACACATGGGTTTTTACATTGTAATGAAGAATCAGAACCTCAAGCAAACATTCAACTTTGTCTATCTGGGAGGAAACCTCAGTTCAAAGGAGGAACTATTTCAGACATCAAGAGGCAGATAGGGATAGGGGCAGCTGCATTCCAGGCAGTAAAAGGTTAGATCAGCAAGAGACAAAATGGCAATAACAAAGTTACAAGTAGATGAGACACTTGTTTGAGCTGCCTTCTTTACCACTCTGAAGACTGTACAATGAAATGCTCCTCAGAACAGCGGCTGAATGTGTTTGAGAGGGCATGTCTCAGGAGGATTCTATACATCACACGAGGAGAGAGGCTGCACAACGATGACATTAAGAAACATCTCCATCTATAGAAGGAAGTAAACTATAAGATACAGCCATGGCACTTGAGATACTTTGGCCATATTATAAGAATGCATGATGGCAGAAACCTGAAGATAGCACTACTTGGAGGAGTACACGGGATAAGGTGAAGCGGAAGGCCTAGAAAACACTGGACAGACAGCATAAAGGAAGACTGTGGAACCTTGGGTATGACACTAACACAAGCACCTAGGAACAACTGGAGAATCGCCATGAACCAGCTGCCTATGCATGTTTAAGCATTGCTGGGGCATAGATGATGATGATAACAGAGCTAAACAGAGATTCTCAACAGAAGACTCTCAAATGTCTGAGAGACACTTAAAGAGTTGTTCAACATCCTTAGTCCTCAGGGAAATGCAAATCTAAACAACTCTGATATTCTATATTACACCAGTCACAATGGCTAAGATTAAAAGAAAACTAATAACAGCTTCTGCTGGAGAGGATGTAGCGCTAGGGTGACACTCCTCCACTGATGGTGGGTGTGCAATCTTGTGCAGCCAAGTTGTAAATCAATATGGAGGTTTCTCAGAAAGTTGAGAATCAATTTGCCTCCAATTCTAGCTATACACTCTTGGGCATACACCCGAAGGATATATATCACAAAGACACTTGCTCAACTATGTTCATAGCAGCGTTATTCACAATAGCCAAACCAGGAAACAACCCAGATGCCCATCAACTGAAGAATGATTTTTTTCTTGAAAACTTATAAGCTTGAAATCTTTTTCTACCACTGTTCTGTACATTATCATTCCTAAAACTCCAATCCAAATGTCATATAATCAAAAGTGTTTGGGATCAGAACATGATAGTTTAAATAGAAATTTCCATATGTATTCTTATATGACATATTGTAGTATAGTTTCAGTAAATGTACAAGGATATAGTGTGTAAAATTAGTTACAGTCTGCATATTTAAAGTATTCAGGACACACAAAGGAATTTCATGGCAAGAACTGTGTCCCATTTCCAAACTATCTTATTAGGTACATGTAAAACCCTAAAGAGTTAAAATCTAAATTACACAATACTTCTGGCCCCAAGCATTTGTATTAGTAATGCTGCCTATCATTATTTATTTGCATGTAATTATTTACTTACAAGTAAACATTTAAAGTGCACAGGAAAGGGTTTTACACATAACAGTGTAGAGTGTTAAATTTAATCTTGTGTTTAGGATTTTCAATGCATGGCCTTCTTGCCAATAATCAAAGAATGATATTGTGTGGGTAGGATTTAGGGACATGTATGGAGGCACAAATGGTAGGTTGAAGGGATTAGGCCACTAGATATCTTCTCATCCTGAGTCTACACAAGACAGATATTAGTGCTAGGCTTGTAGACTCATGTACACGGACAGAACTACAGATATGGCCTTGTAGGAATTATTTTGTCTGGATGACTATACATAAGGAAAGAAAAAGGCCTAAGAAGTGCAATGGAAAACTTAAGAGAATAGAGGTATCAGTGTAGAAGAATAAGCTTGCTACATTATTTCCTTATTAATTAAGAAGGAAATCAGAAGTCCTAGGAGGTAAGCTGAATGCTTATCACTATTTTACAGGCAAGAAAAGAGCCACAGAAGGACACTAATTAGAACTCTAAGTCTACAGATCTTAACTAGGGACTTTTCTGATGCAGTTTTGCTGAAGTTCATTAAATAAAGCATTCCAATTGGGGCTAGGGGAGAAAGAATGTGTTGGAAACATTTATCAATGCAACACACTGTGATGACACATAAATAGAAAAACCTTCTTGCAGAGTCAGAGTAATTTATTCTTCAAAAAGATAGCCCGATAAACCCAATTATAAAGATATAAACAACTGAAAATAAATACTTCAAAAAGAGTCATGTAATGAGCCCCATCTGCCTCTCTTAGATGTGGCTGAACATCATCAGGCTTCAAGGAGCAGTCACTATTATCACCCCATTTCCCAAATACAGGCATGCTTCATTTCCAAGCTGAGGCCATTAAAGAGTGCCCACACTCTGGACATGGCTTCTGTGATTGCAATATTTCTACCTTTTACAATGGGCCACTGCCATCCTCCAACAGTCTGCATTGATCTTTTAGACCCTAGAGCCTTAACATCTCAGTGTACCCATGATCTGGACCCTACCTACTGCAATGCTAAGCATGTTTGGGTTCCCATTTATAGCACACCTGCTATGCATACTATTACCTAAGCAACCATATATTCCTATCAAAAAGTAGTCAATTATCGTCCAGAGCCCAAAGCCCCAGCCCACACACATGTACTTCAGCCATCTGCTCTGTAGGTGACTCAACATCTGACTGATGCTACAAGCACTGTGGAATGACTTGAAAAACAAATTGGGTGCCAAGAGGGACTGTTTGCGACATAATTTATCTGCCTGGTAAAAGGAAAGAAAGTGACTGACCCAACCTGATTACCACACTCAACAACACAACATGACATCCTACCACAGCAGATATCTAGAGTCTTGGCTTCTGAGGATCTCCATAGCATTCTCCTGACGTGATTTCACTGCTGACCTCTGATAGCCGTGTACAGAAGCTACATGGCTGCAGTCTCCACGCTGTCTGCCTGCCCCCTTGGGAAGAAGATTGGGAAGTAGGACTACCTCAAAATTTGTTTGGAAAATCTAAAAGAACAAAATGCTCTATGGAACAAATGAAATTCAATGCAATGAACAAGAATTCTAACAAAATCAAGAGGCATGTCACCACAGACACAATAATCCTCCAGAATCTACACCAAAGATTGAAACACAAACTGCTTGATGAATAATTTTATATAATTACCTATGGAAACCAGAGATGTTTAAGGAAATAGAGAAGTCAACAATATCAAGATACAAAAATAAATGGGCAAATTGAAATCATTAAAAACATTAAAATAAATATAAACAGAAAATTTTTGTTGGCAATAAAACTAATGAAGAAAATCAACAGCAGCATTTATCAGAGTAGAAAGAAATCCATTATCCAAGAAATAAAGAAGGGAGGGGGAGAAAATAATGAAAATGATTGAGAAAGTATAGAGGATTTATAGGGAGCAAGAAAGGAAAAAGAGACAATGGACCAGAGGAACATTTAAATCAGTAATATATGAACATTTTTCAAATCTACAGATAGTTTTACATCCCAGGTATATGCCCAGGTATAAAAAGGACAAGCTAGGTCATTTCAATGTGCACAAGACTGCACCACCACATATTATAATCAAATAGTTAAAAATAAAAAAGTGATAGAGATTATGAATATATCAAGAGAAAGCTCATTATAGGTATGGGGTTAGCCCTTGACTCTGGTAGATTTCTCAGTAGAATGTTCACAATCCAGGATGCTGTGGAAAAACCATCTGTATCCTGTCACTTGAATTTTAAATAAACACTGATTGGCCAGTAACCAAGCAGGAAGAAAAGGCGGGGCGACCAGGTAGGAAGTAGAGGCAGGTCAAGGAGAACAGGAGAATTCTGGGAAGAAGAAAGATTTAGTCTGCAGTCATCACCCAGACACAGATGAAGACCGACACAGAGCAAGAAAGATGTGACTGCCTTGCCAAAATGGTACCAAGCTACATGGCTAACACAGTCAAGAATTATAGGCTAATACAAGTTATAAGAGTTAATAAGAAGCCTGAGCTAATAGGCCAATCAGTTTATAATTAAAGTAGGCCTCTGTATGTTATGTGGGACTAAACAGATGTGGGACCTGGTGGGACAGAAACCTCTATCAACATCAGGAGACAGAGAGTGATTTATTCAGACAGCACGATAAGAGAATCATTATCCCCACCAAGCACATTTTATACAGCCTGGAAGTCCAGAAATGAGAAACAGATGAAGACTTTCCCAGATAAGAAAATCTAAGAGCTATTCAGCTTTGAACTGTGTTTTAAGAAAATAAATACAGGAAGAAGGAAAGTCTTCAAGCTTAAAGAGAAATACCATGCTACTCAATAATTTAGTAACATGAAAACAGATTTTAAAAAACACCCTGGCAATGCACACACATTTAAATTCAGAGTACTTTCATTTCTAAACATTGCATATAAATCAATTAAGTATTTATTATGAAGATAAAAAAGATAGCTTCAAAAAATTATAATGGATGAACAATATAAAAAGATATAAATTATGACACCAAAAGCATAAAATGTGGAAAGTGAATATTTTTATGAGATCTAATTGTCAGCTTAAAATAGTCTATTCTATCTATAGTACTCCTTTTAACTACATAATAAAAGCATATAAAAATATGAGAATCATAAAAATATATTTAATCAAAGAACATCTATAGAGAAAAACATGAAATCATGTAAAAGATAGCAAGAAAGGAACAAAAGATACATAAAACAACCAGAAAAGATCAACATGACAGTACTCACTCAGAACCTATCAATAGTTACATTGGATATAAATGAAATAAATACAAAACACAGAGTGGTGTATCTCAGTACCAAGTCATACATGTCCAACACAACTCTTGCATCTAAGATTCGGGGATCATTGCATACGAGGGGATATAGAAAGTTTCTAAGAGCCAGAGGAACAAGGAGTTTGTTGTGAGATCGTGTCTTCTAGGAATGTTAGAAGTTACACCCATACATTTTTGCCAACAAGACTGTCTAAGCAATCATAATGAGTCAGACATTGACAACACGACTAACTCAGATGAGGAAATGCTTATGAGCTTCTAACCCTATGCAAAGGACAGCAGACAACTAAGAAACACTAAGAAAGGGAAATAGTTTTCCCCAGAAAAGTAAATAAGAAGTTAATATTTGATTTCCCAATTTCCTCATTAGTAAAACCCTACATTTCCTCAAATTATAAATGGAGCGATTAAACTTTTATATTTTCTCTATATTCTGTAGCATTCATTCTATTAATACTGATCTAGACGATGCCAGTATAAGTAAGTGATGAGACTTCTGGAAAAGCTGAGTGCAAGCTAAAGATACTTAAGACACTTTTGCCCTTCCCTTTCATCATTGCTCCCATGGGGAGATATGGACACAGTCATCTGGCAAACCAGATGATGAATGACACCCATGAATAAAAAGCCCCGACTCTTGAGGGCTCTGTGCAGCCAGGCACATTTGACACTCAGGGATATGCATACATGTCTGTAGTATGTTGGAGTTCCTCTTGTCCATTTCCATCTTTTACATCTTACTTTATATGGAGTTTAGTTAGGCAGTGAAGCTTTCCAGTTTCCTTGGCCTTGAAAGCTACTGCTTTCGCTATGTCTTGTACAGAAAAGAGAGATGGCCAAAGGGACAAAAAGAAAGCCTAGCAACAGAAACTGTAAAAACAAAATAAAAGGAAAGAAAAAAAATGCTACTGTACACTTGAGGTTTAGTTTGTAGTTTGTATGTTTATATTTAACTGCAAATTGTGAAAACATGCCTGCTCATTAGCAATGTCATAATTCAGGTGTGACACACAGGGGACAAAGGCCTGCTGAGAAACAAGCAGCCTGCCAAAGAAAGTGTTAATCACACATCAAATTTTCATGTTGCCACAAAAGCAGGAGATGTGTGTGTGGGGAATTAGGATGTTAGGGAGAAGAAAATTAAGTCAAAGACTATAAGCCATATAATCTAAATGTTAAATTAAGTGTTCGCTGAATATAAGGTATCATTAGCTTGGTATTCTATGGGCCAGATTTTGTTGGACATAAGAAAAAGTAAGATACAACTAAAATTAGTCTTCTCCTAAGAGAATGAATTCAACACAACACTTTAAGAAAAGGTCAGTTGTTACCAGGATAATTAAGTGGGAAAGTTGCCCCTGACCTTTAGTGAGTTATCCATTTTACTTAGTAGACAGCAAAGACAGCAAAGTAGACTTCAGACAAAAACTCCTGGCGAAGAAATTAACTCTCCAAGTTATTTGCTCAGCTAGTGGCAGCTTCTGAGACACCAAAGCATAATCCTAGGCAGAACCAAAGCCCAGTGAAGACAGCACCTGATCACACTTGCAGCCATACAAAAGCTCAGAATGGATCCACCCATCCACATAACCAATGCACTGGTTGTGAAGTTCCTCCTTTAGAGGCTGCACAACACGCTTTCCCTCCACCCCACCTTCCTCCACCCTGTGTTTTGGGCTCATACAAAGCACTGGTCAGAGCAGAGTGTACATAATTATGAAAGACTTTCTACCGATGAGTTGTGAGCTGTGGCAAAATGCTGGGATAGACTCGGGCATCACCCTTTAATCAAAGGCCCAGGGAAGGAGACTAAAAAGGACAGACACAGTGGCTAAAAATTCATTTCAGCTCACCAGTATGCTTGCCTGCCTAAAACGTGGGATCCTGGAGATTACTTCTTGGAAGATTTTGTTTGATCTGTGGGCTTAGGTGAAATTTATATATTATTAAAATTGGGATTTGGGTATTTTTATTTTGTTTCTTTGGGAAAGAGTTCTAGGTTATATTTGCATGAAGGTATTCATTAAGGAAATACATTCATAAAAAAGTTAAAAATCTATTTTTGGGCGAGCTCTGTGGAGACTAATACTTGGTGGACAGAAGAGGTAAGACAATAGTGCCCCTGTGACCCCAGACCCCCCACTCCCTAAAACCTCCATGGGGAAGAAAGGCCAGGCCCCCCACCCCCAGGTCCCTTAGGCATTCCTAGCAGCCAGCAGGGAGCATGTCTGCTAGACAGCCATCTAGCCAGGCCCAACCCTCTGTACTCCTGTCAGCTCCTTGAAGACCAATACTTGGTGGACACAAAAGGTGAGACAACAGTGGCCCTGTGACCCCGGACCCCAAACTCCTTAAAACCTCCAGGTGGGAGAAAGGCCAGGGCCCCCCTTTCTCAGGTCCCTTAGGCATTCCTAGCAGCCAGCAGGGAGCTTGTCTGCTAGACAGCCATATACCCTGCCCCCAACTCGCCCTTCCCTGTGAGCTCCGCAGAGACCAATACTTGGTGGTCATAAGAGAGACAGCCACATCAAGGATTGGATCAAGAAGCCAAGATACCACTGGCCTCAGTTGAAGGAAGAGATGGGAAGGCGCCAAGGCAAGAACTCCTCCAACACCCTAAAAAGCAACATGGTGCCACCAGAACCCAGTGGACACACAACAGGAAGAATTGATCATCCTGACACAGAAGATATAGAAGAAAATGACTTTAAACATAATTTAATGAAAATTATGGAGACCTCCAAAGAAGAATGAAAAACTCCCTTAAAGAAATGGAGAAGACAAGCAAAAAGCTGGAAGAAATCAATAAATCCCTCAAAGAAACCCAAGAAAACCAAGAAAAAGCAATCAAACAGGTAAAGGAAACAGTTCAAGATTTGAAGATTGAAATAGAGGTAATAAACAAAACACAAACCGAGGAAACTCTGGAAATGGAAAATCTGGGTAAATGAACAGGGACTACAGAGACAAGTATAACCAACAGAATACAAGAGATAGAAAAAAGAATCTCAGGTGCTGAAGATTCTGTTTAAGAAATAGACTCATTGGTCAAAGAAAACACTAAGTCCAAAAAATTCTTATCACAAAACATTCAGGAAATCTGGGACACCATGAAAAGACCAAACCTACGAATAATAGGGGTAGAAGAAGGAGAAGAATTCCAGCTCAAAGGCACAGAAAATATATTCAACAAAATTAAAGAAGAAAACTTTCCCAACCTAAAGAAGGATATCCTCATGAAGGTACAAGAAGCTTACAGAACACCAAATAGACTGGATCAAAAAAAAATCCCCTCGCCATATAATAATCAAAACACAAAACATACAGAACAAAAAGAATATTAAAAGCTGAAAAGGAAAAAGGTCAAGTAACATATAAAGGTAAACCTATCAGAATTACACCTGACTTCTCAATGGAAACCATGAAAGCCAGAAGGTCCTGGATAGGTGTGCTGCAGACACTAAGAGATCATGGATACAAGCCCAGACTACTGTACCCAGCAAAGCTTCCATTCATCATTGATGGAGAAAACAAGATATACAATGACAAAAACAGATTTAAACATTACATATCCACAAACCCAGGCTTATAGAAAGTACTAGAAGGAAAACCTCAACCCAAGGAAGCTAACTACACCCACAATAACAGAGACATCTGATAACCCCCCACCAGCATAACCCAAAGAAGGGAAACACACAAACACTACTACCAAAAGATAACCAGAGCTAATAGCCACTGGTCATTAATATTGCTCAATATCAATGGTCTCAATTCACCTATAAAAAGAGACAGGCTAAGAGAATGGATATGAAAACAGGATACAGCATTCTGCTGTTTACAAGAAACACACCTCAACCTTAAAGATAGACACTACCTGAGAGTAAAGGGTTGGGAAAAGGTTTTCCAATCAAACGGACCTAAGAAACAAGCAAGTGTGGCTATTCTAATATCTAACAAAATTGATTTCTAACTAAAATCAATCAGAAGAGATGGAGACATTTATACTCATAATAGGAACAATTCATCAAGATGAAGTCTCAATTCTGAATATCAATGCCCCTAATACAAGAGCACACACATACGTAAAAGAAACATTACTAAAACTTAATCACACATCAAACTCCACAGCTAATAGTAGGAGATTTCAACACTCCTCTCTCGACAACAGACACGTCAAACAGACAGAAAATTAACAGAGAAATAAGAGAACTAACAGATGTCATGAATCAAATGGACTTAACAGACATCTATAGGACATTCAACCCAAACAAAAAAGAATATACATTCTTCTCAGCACCTCATAGAACCATCTCTAAAATTGATCACATTCTCAGTAACAAAGCAAACACCAAGAGATACAAATAAAAAGGAGTAATTCACTGTGTCTTATCAGATCACCATGGAGTAAAGTTAGAATTCAACAATAATACTACTCCCAGAAAGCCTACAAACTCATGGAAACTGAAAAGTCAACTACTGAACCACTCCTGGGTCAAGGAAAAAACAAAGAAATTAAAATCCTCCTTGAATTCAGTGAAAATGAAGGTACAACATATCAAAATCTATGGGACACTATGAAAGCAGTGCTAAGAGCAAAGTTCATAGCACTAAGTGCCCACATAAGGAAAATGGAGAAAGCTCACATCAGAGACCTAACAGCATGCCTGAAAGCTCTAGAAGAAAAAGAAGCAGACTCAGCCAAAAGGAGAAGACAGGAAATAATCAAGTTGAGGGCTGAAATCAACAAAATAGAAACACAGAAAAGCATACAAAGAATCAATGACACAAAGTGCTGGTTCTTTGAGAAAATCAACAAGATTGACAAACCCTTATCCAAACTAATCAAAAGGCAGAGAGAGAACATCCAAATTAAGAAAATCAGAAATGAAAAGGGGAAAGAACAAAGAACACTGAGGAAATTCAGAGAATCATTAGGTCCTACTACAAAAATCTGCACTTCACAAAACTGGAAAATGTAAATGAAATGAACAATTTTTTTAGATAGATACCATCTGCCCAAACTGAATTAAGACCAGGTGAGCAATTTAAATAGATCTATAAGCCGTGAGGAGGAAGAAGCTGTCATCAAAAACCTCCCAACCAAAAGAAGTCCAGGGCCGGATGGTTTTAGTGCTGAATTCTACCAGAACTTTCAAGAAGAGCTAATACCTATACTCCTCAAAGTGTTCCAAATAATATAAAAAGACGGCTCACTGCCAAGCTCTTTTTATGAAGCTACAGTTACCCTGATACCAAAACCACACAAAGATTCAAACAAGAAAGAAAATTACAGACCAATCTCACTCATGAACATTGATGCAAAAATTCTCAATAAAATTCTGGCAAACCAAATCCAAGAACACATCAAAAATATCATCCATCATGACCAAGTAGGCTTCATGACAGAGATGCAGGGCTGGTTCAACATATGAAAATCATCATATAAATGAACTGAAAGAAAAAAAAATATGACCATTTCATTGGATGCAGAAAAGGCATTTGACAAAATTCAACACCCTTTCAGGATAAAGGTCTTGTAGAGATTAGGGATACAAGGATCATATCTAAATATAATAAAAGCAATATACAACAATCCGACAACTAACATCAAATTAAATGGAGAGAAACTCAAAGCGATTCAACTAAAATCAGGAACAAGACTAGGCTGTCTGTTCTCTCCATATCTCTTAAACATAGTTCTTGAGGTTTTAGCAATAGCAATAAGACAACATAAGGAGATCAAGGGGATCCAAATTGGAAAGGAAGAAGTTAAACTTTCGTTATTTGCAGATGATATGATAGTGTATATAAGTGACCGCAAAAACTCTACCAGAGAACTTGTATAGCTGATAAATACCTTCAGTGATGTGGCAATATACAAGACCAATTTAAAAAACTCAGTAGCCCTTCTATACACAAAGGATAAAGAAGCTGAGAGGAAAATCAGAGAAACATCACCTTTCACAATAGCCACAACTCACATAAAATATCTTGGGGTAACACTAACAAAGGGCGTGAAAGACCTATTTGACAAGAATTTTATATCTTTGAAGAAAGAAATTGAAGAAGATACCAGAAAATGGAAAGATCTCCCATGCTCTTGGATAGGAAAGATCAACACAGTAAAAATGGCCATCTTATCAAAGGCAATGTATAGATTCAATGCAATCCCCATCAAAATCCCAGCACAATTCCTCACAGACCTTGAAAGAATAGTCAACTTCATATGGAAATACAAGAAGCCCAGAATACCCAAAACAATCCTGTACAATGAAGGAACTGCCAGAGGCATTACCATCCCTGACATCAAGTTCTATCACAAAGCTACAGTAATGAAAACAGCTTGGTATTGGCATAAAAACAGAGATGTTGAATTGAAGACCCGGATATTAATTCACACACCTATGAAGACCTAATTTTTGACAAAGAAGCAAAAAGATACAATGGATAAAAGAAAGCATCTTCAACAAATGGTGCTGGTGTAACTGGATATTAACCTGTAGAAGAATGAAAATGGACCCATATCTGTGGCCATGCACAAAACTCAAGTCCAAATGGATTAAAGACCTCAATATAAATCTGACCACACTGAACCTGATAGAGGAGAAAGTGGGAAATAACCTTCAATGCATGGGCACAGGAGACCTATTCCTAAAAATAACCCGAGTAGCACAGACAATAAGAGCATCAATAAATAAATGGGATCTCCTGAAAGTGAGAAGCTTCTATAAAGGAAATTACAGTCAATAAGAAAAAGGCAGCCTACTGAATGGGAAAAATCTTCACCAACCCCACATCAGACAAAGGACTGACCTCCAAAATATACAAAACACTCAAGAAATTAGACATTAAAATTCTAAATAACTGAATTAAAAAGTTGTGTACTAAAATAAACAGAGAATTCTCAACAGAAGAATTTCAAATGGCCAAAAGATACTTAAGGACATGTTCTTCTTCCTTAGCTATCAGGGAAATGCAAATCAAAACAACTTTGAGATACCATCTTCCACCTGTCAGAATGGCTAAGATCAAAAACACTAATGATAGCTTATGCTGGAGAGGTGTAGAGCAAGGGGAACACTCATCCATTGCTGGTGGGAATGCAAACTTGTACAACCACTTTGGAAATCAGTGTGACAGTTTCTCAGAAAACTGGGAATCAACCTACCTCAGGATCCAGCAATTCCACTCTTGGGAATATACCCAAAAGATGCTCAATCATACTATAAGAGCATTTGTTCAACATTATTTGTAATATCCAGAACCTTGAAAACAACCTAGATGTCCCTCAACTGAAGAATGGATAAAGAAAGTGTGGCACATCTACACATTAGAGTACTACTCAGCAGTAAAAAATAATTTTGAATTTTGCATGCAATGGATGGAATTAGAAAACATTATCCTGAGTGAGGTAACCCAGACGCAAAAAACTGAATATGGCATGTCCTCACTCATTAAGTGGATATTAGTTATAAACAAAGGGCAACGAGCCTATAGTTCAGGATCCTAGAGAAACTAAGTAATAAGGTTAACCCAAAGAAAAACATATAGAGACCCACCTGGAAATTGGAATCAGGCAAAAATTTGGGAGCAGAGGGCAAGGGGGTAGGAGGAAAGGGAGAGACAGGGTTGAGGAGAACTTGAGGGAATGGGATAGTTGAGATGGGGGAATGACAGATATGAGAGCAAGGAAAGAGATATCTTGATTGAGAGAGACATTATGGAGTTAGCAAGAAACATGGCTCTGGAAAAATGCCCAAGAACCCACAGGGATGACCCTAGCTAAGACCCTAAGCAATAGAGGATAGGGTGTCTGAACTGGCCTTGCCCTATAGTCAGACAGATGATTATCTTGGGTGTCACCATAGAACCTTCATCCAACAACAGATGGGAACAGAGGCAATGACCCACATTGGCGCACTGGACTGAGCTCCCAAGATCCAGCTGAAGAGTGGAAGGAGTGAGAGTATGATCAAGGAATTCAAGCCCATGAGGGGGCCATCCACTGAGGCAGTTTGCTTGAGCTAATTGTAGCTCACCAACTGCAACTGGACTGGGAGTGAATGAACATGGGAACAACCAAGCTCCTCTGAAGGGGGTTGACAGTTGGGGCAGATGGAGGGGCCACTGATAGTGACACTGGGATGCGTCTCCACTGCATGTACCGGCTTCATGGGATCCTATTCTCTTTGGATGTAAACCTTGCTCAACCCAGATGTAGTAGGGAGGGCCTTGAACTTTCCACAGGGCAGGGTACATGCCATTCTCTTAGGGTTGGAGGGGGTGAGGTGGGAAGGTCTGCGAAGGGAGAGGGAGGGGACTTGGAGGAGGGAAGGGAGTGGGAATTTAATTGGTATATATATATATATATATATTTTTCAAGACAGGGTTTCTCTGTAGCTTTGCAGCCTGTCCTGGAACTCGCTATATAGACCAGGGTGGCTTCGAACTCACAGAGATCCACCTGCCTCTGCCTCCCGAGTGCTGGAATTAAATGCGTGTGCCACCACCACCCAGCTAATTGGTATATTTTTAAGTCATAATAAAAAAATCTGGTTTTCATTATGAGACTTACTTTAGTATGATATCTGCATTAACTAATCTTATCCATTTTTCTTAAATCTGTTCCTAGAGGCTGAATTCACATGGTAGTAACAAAACAAGTAGCTTTTATTTAAGAAGGCAATTTGTACAAAAATCCTCAAAAAGAGAGAATGACAGGTATTTGACTGACAATGGTCTGGACTAAGACCTACGATAGGAACATATGTAGCAAGAGTCCTTGTTTGTGAAGGTATCAGGGATAACAGAAGCAAGCAAGATGTGTCTGGAAAGAAATTGTCAATTTAACATAATTCATTCCTTATTATATTTGCTAGGAAATAATAATAATAGCTGTTAAAAGAATTAAAATATATTAAACATTTAAATAGCATTAATGATGCACAGATTGTCAGATAACCATTATCCACTATGTTATTTTCACAATTATTGTTTTATAAAATTGAAAAAAATCATAAAATCCCTATACCTGGGATATTTTTCACATATAGATAAGATGTAATTATTGAAGTATCACACTGATGTCAATTACTGGCTGCTTTTCAAGCTTCTGTAAATTGTATGTCTGGTGAAATGCACAGCTGTATAAATGTATTGTCACCTATTTCCACCAATTTAGGACATCTTCCTCTTTTCTGCAGAAGAATGTAGTGTCTAGGACTCTAAACATGAAATGACACTAGAAGGCTTCAAGAAAGTGTAATGGGAGGATCAACACTATAACAGAGCATTACCAAATGTGAACAGTCCTTCAGTCTTCTTCCCATCCCATAACAAGATATTATGCTTGAAAAATATAACATCTTTTATGGTGTAGGAGGTCCTTCAGTATTTGTATTGCTTTCATTGGTTAATAAAGAAACTGCTTTGGGCCTGGTGATAGGGCAGAACTTAGGCAGAACTTAGGACAGAACTGAATTCTGAGAGGAAGAAAGCAGAGTCAGAGAGCTGCCATGGAGCTGCCAGGTCAGACATGCTGAACCTTTCCCGTTAAGCCACGACCTTGTGGTATAGACAGATTATTAGAAATGGGTTGAATCAAGATGTGAGAGAGTTAGCCAATAAGAGGCTAGAAATAATGGGCCAGGCACTGTTTAAATGAATACAGTTTCTGTGTGATTATTTCAGGTATAAGCTAGCAGGGCGGCTGGGATGAAAAGCAGGCCTGCTCTCTCTCTCAACAATTGGTGCCTCAACGTGGTCAACTGACTCCACGTAAAATCTGAGAGAGCTTCAAAAAGAATACAGAGTTTAACAGAGTTTTGCTGTTTGCTGGTGGTGTGTTGCAGAAAGTTTTTCCTGACTCAGCAGCTGTTAAAAAATAGCCACGTGGTTTTAAAACGGGGCTTCCTGGGCTGTGCTGCCAGTGTGAACTCTGGCTATGAAGCATTTCAATGGCTTTTATGGGACTGGACATTTGTGTGCCTGCTCGGGATCAGGAAGAAAGTACTCTGAGACCATGCCAATGGCTCAGTGCTCCCTGCCTGGGCAGGTGGTGGGATCAGGTCTACTAGACATGCACAAGCAGGAGAGCATGGCAGATTATTGCCGCCATACACAGAGATCTTTCCAGGCTGCTCAGTGCTCTGTGTGGCAGATTTGGCTGTAACTCAGATAATAAGAGTTCATGTGCTGCACGCTCACTACCTGGTAGCCCCAGACCTAGCAGAAATGGTAAGTCCACCATTTTGAAACTGGAGAGAGGTGGAGCCAACATCCAGAGCAGCTACAAGCAAGCTGCTTAGCATTTTTAAAAGCTCTTCAAGACAGTAGAGAATTACAGATAATGCAATAAGAACAGATTCAGACATAAAAGACCTCTAAATGGGTCATAGTGTTAGATAAACATGTGTAGGCTTGGGAGAGAGAAGAAAAAGAGTATAGAAAGTCATAAAATAAAGTTAATGCTTAAAAAAGGGTAAAGTCTTTAAAGGGACAGAGTACAGATAATCATAGATTAAAAAAAAATAAGCCACGTAAAAGTGGAAAATTCACAGAGAGCCTGGATTATGTGTATTATTGAGTTTTCTTTAAATTTTTTGACTGTGAAGGAGCTAAGTACAGAGAGACTTTTCATTGTATGTGCTGCTAAGCTAATGCAGAGTGTATATCATAAGGTATCTTGACTTTAGAATTTGGGTCTAAGGATATGATGTTTTGGAAAAGAGGTTCTTCTTTCGTTTTCACAGAGGATGAAATCCTGTGGATTGCTTCTAGACCAACATAGTATGATAGACCACACCCTCCTGAAAGGTTGTCATAAACACCCTCAGAAAATTAATTTGCTCAACTACCGACTGAGATGAACCTAGCATACCGGATATACCATGAAGGACCTGATTATCAGCACCCCCATACAGCACGAAGCAATTTGTAGAGAAAAAACTACACCCATATTCCCAAATATTGTTTATAAATGTTCTTTTACATTTAAAGGGGGATAGGATATAGATATGAATAATTTGCATTGGTATGGATTTTGCTTTATTGATATAAATTTAAGGTCAATCTTGTTATATGTATATTTCTGCTCTTGATTAAGGTATTGTGATTGTGTAGCTCATTTAAAGATGTAATTCTTGCTTGATAACTGGTTTGTTATATGTAATTTTACTATGTTAAAGTTAAAGCCTTCCTTTTTTTAACAGTAAAAGGGGAATAGTGTAGGAGGTTCTTCTGTCTGAGTGTTACTTTCATTGGTTGAATAACATGCTGAATCTTTACCCTTAAGCCACAACCTCGTGGTGACATACAGATTAATAGAAATGGGTTGAATTAAGATGTGAGAGTTAGTCAATAAGAGGGTAGAGATAATGGACCAGGCAGTAATTTAATTAATATAGTTTCTGTGTGATTATTTCAGGTTATTTCGGGACTAAGCTAGCCGAGCGGCTAGGACGAGAAGCAGGCCCTTTCCCTCTCATTGTAACATCTTTTAATTAAAAAATATTCTCTAGTAATCTAAGATGAAGTATGGACACTCCAAGTCTATTCTAGATCTTTGTCAGTAAAAATCAGGCTTTGGTACATAACACAATAACATCACAGATACATTCAAAGTACTTCAAAAAAAATTTTTTTTTTTTTTTACTTTTCCCCTGGAAAATGTCATGTGTTTTGATTTCCACTTTAAACTTTGCCGTTCAGTATATCAGGTAGGTTGATAAATATGACACAGTTGACATCAACATTAATTCTCAGATTTCTTCACTACAAAACGGAGAGTTCCTGATAGACGGAAACTGTATCAGCCACTTCATGGAGGTTTAGCCTGCAGTCTTAGAGCTTTCTCAGGGTCTTTTGAAGCTATCACCCCAGCCACAGAGTTATCCTTGCCTGATTTACAGCACACAAGTACTGGGTATATTTTTCAAGTATGAGTCTTTTGTTAATTTTGCTTTGCGTCACAAATCTTGACAAAATGATAGAAACCAGGTGACTAAAATGGCAGCAAAAATGCTATTGGGGAAGAACAAGACAGAGGAACCAGACCAAATACAGTTAGATTCTCAGGACTAATGCTTGGAACTTTAAAGTTTATCTGTTTGTGAGCCTTTTATCCTATTGCACGTACTTACTGGGTACTTTGGTATGATTATCCCAAGGTGCTAGGGACATAATGATAAACAGAATAGGATCTCTGTCTAAGGGTATTTATAGCATGTGTTGAATATCCCAAAGCTAGCATGCATATTTGGGACAAGGTGTATTTAAGATTGCAGCTTTCTATTTTTCCAGAGTATATAATATTTGTGGTACATACAGCACTACTTCTGGGGGATGAGACCCAATTCTGAACATGTAATAAATGTTACATGAACTCCCTTTCAAGGTCTGGGACTAATTTTACACTGTATTTTTACTGTTCCTCAATTTTCACTGCAGCTTTTGAATTCAGATATGGAATTTTCCACTACCACATCATGCTGGGATGCAGAAGGTTTCAGACTATAGAGGATGTTTGGATTTTGTATTTAGAGTCATTCATAATATAAATATCCAGGAAGGCAGTGCAGATTTTAAGTAACAGAGTGCATGCTATAGGAACTCTTAAGGAGGAAAAACATCATCTTTAATAAATGATGCATGGAACTGAATATTCATAGTCAAAAGAATGAAATTCAGTCACTGTCTATTATCTAACACAGAGATTATAGTCAAGAGAACTAGAGACCTCAATTTGAGACAAGAAATGCTAAAACTGCTAGAAGAAAACATGCAGAGCCCTTCCTAAGAAAGAGGTGCAAGAAAGCACTTTCTGAACAAGACTCCATTTGCCCAGGAATCAAGGCCAACAATTAACAATTGGAATGCCATAGAACTAAAAGCCTTCTGTAAAGCTAAGGAAACAATCAACTGAAGAAGAAACTCACAGAATGGGAAAGATTATTTGCCATTTATACATCTGACAGATGAATACTATCCAGAAGATACAAGGACTACAAAAAACAGAAGCTAGGAAACTAATGGCCCAATAAAAAAAAAGGGGGTGTGGAGGCAGGGATCTAGAGAGAGGGTTATTAGTTGAAGAAACAAAAATGAAATATCACAAAATGACTTTGACAGTCTGAGCAATAACAAAGGTACAAGTTAAAATAACTTTAAGATTTTATCTTAACCCAGTCAGAATTTTTCAGATCAACTAAACAATAGACAACAAACGATGGCAATGTTGTTGAGAAAGAGGAACTCTCAGTCATTGTTGTTGAGAATATAAATTGATGAAACTGTTCTGGAAATCAGTATGGAGATTCCTCAGAAAAGTAAAAATAAGTCTACATATGACCCACACAGAATTCTGTACAGTTGTGTTTACTGTAGTCACAACAGGCAGAATATGTAAATCACCTAAATCTTTTTGAACAAATGGATAGATACTGAAAATGTGCCATATAGACATAATGCAATACTACTGAACTGTAAAGAAAACTAAAAGCACTAAATTTGCAGGTAAATGGGTGGACTTAGAACTGATTTTATTGATTCACTCTTTTAACTATGAATACAGAAAACCATATGCAACATACTGTCTTTTAACCATGGTTACTATCTCTAAATTTCCAGATGTGCCCATTCAACATGGAGTAACCACAGACACCAGGAAGGCATGAAGGGACCACAGGCAAGGTCCTTAGAATATTAGAAGAGATTAGAAGAGAATAATTCAATATAGGAGATATGAAGTTGAAAACTGAAAAAGAAGCTAGAGACTAATTGTGGAGGAGGGAGAAAGATCAGTACATAAGGAAAGGGAGGAAAAAATGACAAATAACACTAAGGTTATTTGGTAAAGCCTCAAGGAATCATACTATTTCATATTTACCTAAAGTTATACACATACACACACATAAAATCTTAAGATCACATACATGTGCATATGTGATATTGATATATATAATCTTAAGATCAAATACATATATATATATGATATATATACATACATATATATAAACTTAAGATCACACACACAATGAAACAGACATAGCAGCTACAATACCCATGAACAAAGAAAATGACCAGCATGATAAATTCTATAAAGGTGCAATAAATGAATTTACACATGTGTAATAACCAACAATGGTCTAATTAGACTTAAGGCCCACTCCAAAAAAAAAAAAAAAGAAAGAAAGAAAGGAAATCATGCCTGGTACTGAAATTCTAGTGGTCCAGCTTCCCTGAACCACTACTGTCAAGGGCAATTGAAAAGAATCTACCTCCACAACTTTGCTAGGCCAAAGTGACTCCTGAATACAGTCTACATCCTATCCTTATAACCACAGATAAGGATACCTACCACCCATTCGCAAAGCAGTCTTCCTTACAGCAAAAGTAGCACATCACAGAAACTACAACTGAGCACAATGCAGAGATCAGCAAATAATGTCCTGATGGACACATCTACAACACAGCTCTTGAATCTATGGCTCAGGGAACATTAAAGAACAGAGGGTGGGAGATTATAAGAGTTAGAATTTTAGGAAATCTGTGGTGAAACAGTGTCTCTAAGAAATGGCTGTATAAACAAGGCTAGAACATCAATGGACATGTTAGTGTGAATGAGGGAAAACTTTGTGGGATCACATCTCTAAACAAAGAATTAGAGCAAACTATTGAATGCCAAGGGAGGAGAGAATTAGGCTCTATCAGAGATTACCGTGCCCATGCTGATTGTCCAACCAGAGTGGCCAAGTTTGAAATCATATAATCAAGAAAACAAAAATAGACTCAGACACTTGTAGCTATATATCTGTGAATATGCTGACATACATGTATATGAATGTAACAAAAATAATCAAAGGGGAAAAACGCAGCATGGGATGGGGTGAAGGGAGGGAATGGAGGGGAAAAGAAAAAGAAATGGGCAAAGATTTGATCAAACATAAGCAGAAACAATAAAAGAGTAGAAATTTGCATAAAGAGAATCTATCTTACTTATGTGATATCACTTAAAGGCATGTCAAGTGGCTTGTTACCTTTCATTTACATTATTGTTATTAAACACATGTCATTTAGTAATCACATTTGGAACATAATTGCGTGTTTCTTATCTTTAGTCTGAAATTAGAGTAAATTATACTTTTCTTAGAAACTAAAATGTTTTGCTAACATTAGAAGGTAACATATTCTTTATCAAAATGCATACATTAAATACAACAAAACCCCTTCAGATCCCCCAAGAAAGTTTTTTATGAGGCAAATATTAGTATTTTATCCTTTTGTCCTAATCTAACTCACCATGTCTCATATGTAAATGAAGTTGTTTGCTAAACGAACCACTTATTGGGACTAAAACAAGGCTTGTCTAGATATCTACCTTCCAAATGTTAAATATCTAGGATCTGCAGGTGCAGACACTACAGTGGCCCCAGGAGACCACCTCTGGCTGTCTTTCCTCTTCTGGCTCTCTACATAGGTAGTCTCTGGGCCTCTCTCAAACATTTGACAAACTTGTTTTAAGGGAAGCAGGGTGGAGAAGGAAATGCTGCTCTAAGAAACCAACAGAGTGAGAGCTAACAGCCAAGGAGAAGATAGGAAAACTTGTGAAGCAGACATGCACATTTCTGGGTATTTTAGAATGGGGATGGATGTTAGTATACTTGAAATGTGCCTTCACAGACATAAATCTAACACCACACAAATGAAAAACAGGTAACATTTCTAGGAAATGTGTAAATGCTGGAGACTGAGTTCAATCATGTAGCTAACAAGTCAATCATTCATTACCTAATATAAGAGTCATAAAAACTTTGGACAGCTGAGCTTGTTGGACCTTCCTGGTTGGCGAACAAACCAATACATTAAATGGCTGAAGCAACAGGGAGAAGCCATGTGAACACTGCAAACACTGACATATCTCTTAAGCTGGCTGATAAGGTTACAAAATCTTTGTAAAAGAGCAGAACAGAAAACAAGCAAATAAATAAACCACACACATACATACACACCCACAGACATACACACACACACATGCACAAAATCAATCCATGTACCCCAGAGACCCCTAAGATTGCAGGTACCCCAGAGACCCCTAAGATTTCAAACTGGCTTTTGGAATGAGAATAGTTTTTCCTAGGCCTTGCTTTTGACGTCTGGCACTCATGTTAATTCCAGGTAGTTGACATCAGTACTACAGCAAACTGAACTGAATTTTATCCCACCTGTGTGTCTTGAAGTGAGGTAAATTTTAGTAGATTTGTAAATGACCTAATGAAGTCATAGGCTATAAAATTTCAGAAATCTTGTTGTTCATATTTCCTATTTTAATGGCCACACATAAGGTTATTTAATTAGGTAACCCTTTTCTGCTTAAAAATTTTTCATTTCTTTCAGCTCAAAATCGAACTAGAGAAGTCGATAAAGCAATTGCAAAAATTAGACACATGCAAGTGAAACAAAATTTGAGGTAGGGAGAGACAGAGCCACTGGGTCAGGAACAGTCAAAACTGCTTGGAACATTCAAACCTCAGTAGAGACAGTGCTGTCATCTGGGAAAATGCAGCTAACTATGAGACTACATTCATAGCTTTTACAGTTTTGACCCAGGCAGTTATTCAAGCTACTATGTGAGTCTGACAGAAGTCATCTAAAAGAAAAATTCTACTTTCTTTTGTAGTGATTTTATATAATTTTTTGAAAGTGCATTTTACCCCAAGTGTGTTTCAATAAACATCAGACCTGAGAGGTTGTTTCAGAAAAAGAGCTCTGTCTGAGGAAAGCAGAAAACAGAAAAAATGAAACTCTCCCCTTGAAGATACAACATTCAAACTGAAACCTTGTTCTGCTTTCAGCAAATGAGGTTAAAATATTTTGAACTTTGTCTTTATTCATGGAGAATTAGTATCCTGCAGAACACATTACTAAGACTAGTAAGTTATAAATATGTTGAATACAAGATTAAAAAGATGCTTCAATTGTCATTGTTAGAAAAAACTATGCTAAAACGTTTTTAAAATATCACATTCATTTGACATCATTAAACATACTTATTCTAAAAAAATACAACATTGCGGTGACTGCAGTTTTAATCTTAATTAAAATCCATATAAAATCTGTCTGACTTCCTACATATAGAACCTAATAGATTTTTTTTTGTTTGTTTCAGAACTAATGAAACACTAAGAAGGTGAGCACTTTCTAAAGGAAAATTTCCCAGTTTTCTGACATGGTTTTGCTTATGAATATCATGAGGAGGTAACTAGCACTCTTCCTGTATTGTAAGGACTTTCCCATTCCTCCACAGGCTGTCAGTTTCTGGAGTGTGGGGTGGAGGATGGGTGATATCTTCTTTCATCACCAGTGCCATTCAAGACGAAAAGGACATGCTGCTAAGCTCTTTGCAGGTACTTGCAGGGTAAGCAAGAAAGTGAATTGTATGTTAAGCACAAGTCTGCGGAAAAATAATGTACCCTTATTTATTCACTGCCAAATTTTATAATTAAAACTATGCATATTTTTATGTGCAATGGTATAAACACAAAGTTACATAATTTTTTAAAGATGCATTCAATCTAGTTGACAGACACACTTCTTGTCATCACAGGGCTTGTTCTTAAGTAGCATAAGCATGGAGTGAACAGCTAGGTAACTAATTTCTTTCTTCAATTGTGTTAAGTGGTATGATAGAAGAATCCAGCATTACAGAGTGCTCAATTTCTGTGGCTTTTCTGATTTTCATCAATAATGTCTGTCTCTTTCTAAGGCACAGCTTCCTAACCAGAACAGCTTATTGGGATGGCTTCCTTGTGTCAACCTTACAAACTCTTTGTTGAGAACTTGCTTCTGGTACTCACGGGGGTGGGG
This sequence comes from Ondatra zibethicus, assembly GCA_004026605.1. Taxonomy (NCBI): domain Eukaryota; kingdom Metazoa; phylum Chordata; class Mammalia; order Rodentia; family Cricetidae; genus Ondatra; species Ondatra zibethicus. The sequence goes on along the minus strand of PVIU01007230.1, from coordinate 38,406 downwards.
AGGATAAATACAGGTTTCAAGGATAGAAAGTAGAGCCCCTCACCCCACACCCAGGAGGTGCAGTTTCAGAGCAAGGTTATCTTACTGGTGAACACTTCTCACAAGGTTTCAAAAGCTTTGCACTGTCAGTAAATTGTTATATGTGGCCAAAGCATCATAGTATCAAAAGCATACATTTTAAAATGCCCTTCTCCAGGTTGCAGGATAGTACTGCCCATTTGCCTCATATGTGCAGGTCCAAATTCAATTGAAAGCACTGAAAATAAAGCAAAACAAAACAGAATATTCCCAGACCCAGACCTTTGATAGGTCATGTTAGGCCATATCAGATTTTACTCAATAAAACAGTGCTCTCCAGAGGACACAGTCAATAAGGCAGAATGGCAGCCTATCAAATGGGAACAGATCTTCACCAACCCCACATTGAACATAGGACTGATCTCGAAAATATACAAAGAACTCAAGAAATTTTACATCAAAAGAACAAATAATCCAATAAAAATGGGGTACAGACCTAAATAGAGAATTATCAACAGACAAATCTCAAACGGTAGAAAGACACTTAAGGAACTGCTCAACATGCTTAGCTATAGAGAAAGGCAAATCAAAACAACACTGAGATTCCATTTTATACCTGTCAGAATGGACATCAAAAACACTGATGATGGATTATGCTGGAGAGGATGTGGGGTAAGGGGACCACTCCTCCATTGCTGGTGGGAATGCAAATTCGTACAGCCACTTTGGAAATCAGTATGGTGATTTCACAGAAAATTAGGATGTAATCTACCTCAACCCAGAAATACCATTTTGGGTATATACACAAAGGATGCTCAATCATACCACAAGGACATGTGCTCAACTATGTTCATAGCAACATTATTTGTAATAGCCAGAATTTGGAAACAACCTAGATGCTCCTCAAATGAAGAATACAGAAAGAAAATGTGGTACATTTATACAAAGGAATACTACACAACAAAAAGAAAAAAGAAAAAAAAGTGCCATCTTGAAATTTGCGGGCAAATGGATGGATCTAGAAAACATCATATTGAGTGAGGTAACCCAGACTCAGAAAGACAAATATTGTATGTACTCACTCATAAGTGGCTTTTAGACATAAAGCAAAAAAACAAAAAACAGCCTACAATCCACAATCTCAAAGAACCTAGACAACAAAGAGGACCCTAAGAGAGAATGAATGGATTTAAGTAGGAATGAGGAAAAAGACAAGATCCCCTGAGTAAATTGGGATCATGGTGTCGTGGGTCATGAAAGAGGGTAGAAGGCGAGAGGGAGGAAGGGAGAAAAGCAGAGAAAAATGTATAGTGCAATAAAAACAATAAAAAGATCCAGCGTTTACACATAGTTCAAAGTTACATGTAGGATGTGGGTATGTGTGTATAAATATAATTCTTAACTGGTTCATTACATTAAAAAACAAGCAAAAACAAAAGCAACAAAAAATGAAAGAACAAAGTCCTAAAAAATTTACTTGTATGGCATTAAATATTAAAACATCCAGAATAAAATAAAGTTGCTAGAAATACATATACATATAACAAAACTGACCTGTATCAATAAAGCAAGATTCATATCAATGAAAATTATTCATATCTATATCATATCTCCCTTTAAATATAATCAAACATTTATAGTTAATATTTGGGACTACGGGCATAGATTTGTCCATATTGCTTCATGCTGTTTGGGGATGTTGTTAATCAGGTTTATAATGGTGTATCCCGTGTTCTAGGTTCATCTCAGTCAGCAGTTGGGTGAAGCAATTTTTTGAGGGTTGTTCAAGGTGGCCTTTCAGGGGTCTTATTTTATGAAACCATATTAGTCTGGAAGCAATCCACAGGTTCTTATCTTCTGTGGAAACAAGAAAAGAACTTTTCCAAAGCAACATATCCTTAGACCCAAATTTGAAAGTCATGATACCTTTATATTATATATGCTGGTTTAGCTTAGCAGCCCATACAATGAAATGTCTCCCTGTACTTAGCTCCTTCACAGTCAAAAAATTCAAAGAAAACATAATAATATACATAATCCAGATTCTCTGTGTATTTTCCATCTTTACATGGCTTATTTTTCTTTACTCCTTTTAATCTATGGCTATCTGTACTCTGTCTCTTTAAAGACTTTATCTCTTTTTTTGTAAAGCATTAACTTTATTTTATGACTCTGTACTCTTTTTCTTCTCTCTTCCAAGCCTACGTACATTTATCAAAACTCTATGACCCATCTGTATTAATCTTTATTGCATATCTGTAATTATTTCCTGACCAGAAGCGCTTCATAAAATGCTAACCACATCTTAAAATTAAGCTGCACTATTATTATGGTATATACGGTACTTCTTGCTTGCAGGCCCAGTCTAAAACTTAAGCTGCATGTATCAATTTCTATAATATATATGGTACTTCCTGCTAGCTCCACACAGTTCATCATGGCAGAGCCTCTTGCTTAGGCCTCTGAGCTGTGCACACCTCCCCAGTTCCAGGCACAAAGCTGGTCCACATTGCCATTAAGCAAGCTGGAGCAGTCTGCTCACAAAACCAACTCAAATGATCTGTAGCCTGAAAATGTCAGATTTTGTGCTGGCAGCAATATAGAAAGATGGCATTTTAAAATGCCATGGTTTTTTTCCTGTTATGGCTGAATAAGGAAAAACTCTCTTAATCTCTTAAAGGACCTCTGACACGCCTCCAGCAAACATCAAGAAGCTGTGTTAAACTCTGTATTTTTTGTAAAAAAAAAAATACAGGCTTTACATGGATTTAATTGCTTCTGTGGGTGCCAATTTGTAGGAGGAGGGCCTGCTTGTACATTCCAGATATAGAACATTTCTGTAGTGTTTCTCAGCCACCTGACATTCCACTATTGAGGATTCTTTTAGATTTGTTTTTTAACTGGATTATCTGTGGTTTTTGTTTTTTTTTTTGATGTCTTGTCTCTTGAGTTCTTTATATATTTCAGATATTATCCCTCTATCAGATGTGGAATTGGTTAAAATCTTTTCCCATGCTGAAAGCTGTCACTTTGCCTGATTGATGGTGTCTTTTCTCTTAGAGAAGCAAATGTCATACTTATTAATTGTAGGTATTAGTGCTGTACCTCTGGTATTTGTGTCCTGTTCAAAAAGCTATCTTCTGTGAATGCATTCAAGGGGATTCCCCACTTTCTCTTTATCAGGTTCAGTGTATCCAGTTTTATGTTGAAGTCTTTGATCCACTTGGACTTGAGTCTGGTGTAGATATGGATCTATTTGCCGTTTTTTACATGGTGATATTCAGTTAGAACTGCACCATCTGTTGAAGATGCTTTCTTCTTTCCATTGTGTATTTCTGGCTTCTTTATCAAATATCATCTGTCTGTATATGTTTGGATTTCTGCCTGGGTCTTTGATTCCATAGATGAACATGTCTGTTTTATACAATACCATAAGGTTTTTTATTAATATAGGCATGTAGCACAACTTGAAATCAGGACTATATCTATATTATATTGTATATCTATATTCAAATCAGATGATACCTCCAGCAGTTTTTTCCTTGTTCAGGGTTGTTTTAGCTAGCCTGCGTTTCTTATTTTTCCACATGAAGTTGAGAATTGTCCTTTCAAGCTCTCTAAAGAATTGCATTGGGATTTTGATGAGAATTGCATTGACTCTGTAGATTACTTTTGGTAGGAAGGACATTTTCACTATGTTAATCCTACAATCCATGAACATGGCATATCTTTCCTTGTTCTGATAACTTCTTAAATTTCTTTCTACAAAGATTTGAAGATTTTATCATAGAAATCTTTCACTTGCTTGGTTAGAGGTACCCCAATATATTTTATATTATTTGAGGCTATAGTGAAGGATGTTGGTTCCCTGGTTTCGTTATCAGACTATCTGTCTTTTGTATATAGGAGGGCTCCTGATTTTTGTGAGTTAATCTTGTATCCTGTCTCTTCACTGGAAGTGTTTATCAGCTATAGGAGTTCCCTGATGGATTTCTTTTAGAGTCACTTATGTATACTATATCATCAGCAAATAATAAAACTTTGGACTTTTTCCTTTATAATTTGTATCCCCTTGATCTACTTCAGATGTCTTATTGTTATGGCTAGAACTTCAAATACTATATTAAATAGATAATGAGAGAGTGAACAATTTTGTTTTGTTTCTGATTTTCATATAATAATTGCTTTGTTTCTCTACATTTAGTCTGATGTTGGCTATAGGCTTACTGTAAATTGCCTTTACTATGTTTAGGTATGTCCATTGTATCTGGAATCTCTCCAGGACTTTCATGATGAAACGATGTTGGATTTTGTCATAGGCCTTTACTGCATTCAATGAGATGATCTTTAGTTTTGTGTCTTTCAGTTTGCTCATATGGTGGACTATATTTCATGATTTTGTATGCTGAAACAACCATACATTTCAGGTATGAAGCCTACTGGATCACAGCAAAAGCAAAAGATCTTTTTTATGCATTCTTGGATTTGATTTGCAAGTATTTTATTGAGTACTTTTGTATCTATGTTTATAAAGTGGTGCGGGAGAATTGTCTGTATTCTGTCAATCATGTTTTAAATAAACGCTGATTGGCCAAGCAGGAAGTATAGGTGGGACAACCAGAAAGGAAGTAAAGGTGGGGCAATGAGAACAGGAGAATGCTGGGAAGGACGAAGCCTATTCTTCCCCAGTCCTTCCCAGACCACGGAAGAAGCAAGATGTGATCTGTACCACTGAGAAAGGTACCGAGCCATGTGGCTAACATAGATAAGAATGATGGGTTAATAAAAGCTACAAGAGCTAATACAAAGCCTGAGCTAATGGGACAATCCATTTATATCTAATATAGACTCTGTGTGTGATTTTCTTTGGGATTTACCAGCTGTGGGTATTGGGTAGGACAGAAACCCCAACAAACATCCCTCATGTTACAATAAAGGAAATTGGTCTATAATTTTCTGTGTTGACTTCTTATCTAGTTTGGGTATCAGCATAACTGTGGCTGCATAAAATGAAATGAGCAATGTTTCTTCTATTTCTATTTTGTGGACAATTTGGAGGAGTAATAATTAGGTGTTAACTCTGAAAAGCTGGTAAAATTCTGCATTAATACCATCTGGTCCTGGGTTTCTTTTGGTTGGGAGACTTTTAATGATTCCTATTTCATTAAAGGTTATAATTCTATTTAAACATTTTATCTGATCTTGCTTTAACTTTTGTAAGTGGAAACTATTGCAAAAATTATCCATTTCTTGTAGTTTTTCCAATTTGTTGGGGTACAGGTTTTTAAAGTATGTCCACCTGACTTTCTAGAATTCCTCGTTGTCTGTTGTTACACACACTTTTCATTCTTCATTTTGTAATTTGGATGTTCTCTCTGCAACTTTTAGTTAGCTTGGATGAAGTTTAGTCTATCTCATTGATAGTCTCAAAGAATCAATTCTTTCATTGATACTGTGAATTGTTTTTATATCTATTTTATTTATTTCAGCCCTCAGTTTTATTATTTCTTGCTAGCTTCTCTTTTTAGGTGTGATTACTTCCTTTTCTTGTAGAGCTCCTGGGGGTTTGCTGTTAAGTTGCTAGTATGCAATCTCCCATTTTTTATTTCAGAATTTAAAATGTTTTACTTAGATTTTTTAGAGTGGAAATGTTCCTGAGAGATATGTATCACATCCACAATGGCATATGACTTTTAAAAAAATCTATTAAATTTAGATTCAATTTAGTGATATGTCATTGGCAAGGTAACACAAGCTCAACTACAATTTAAATCTGAAATTACTAATCAGTAGAAGGAAAAAAAGAAAGATAGCAGTGTCTTTTTTTTTTTCAATTTAGGAATAAAGTGCTATGAACTTCCCCTTAGCACTACTTTCATTGTGTCCTGTAAGTTTAGTTACTCTCTATATTAATTTTCATTGAATTCTCGAAAGTCTTCAATTACTTTCTTTACTTCTGTCTTGATCTATTCTCATTTAGCAGAGAGTTGTTCAGTTTCCCTGAGTTTGTAACCTTTCTGTTGTGTTGACACCCAGCTTTAATCTGTGGAGTTCTGAAAGGATGCAAGGAATTATTTCAATTTTGTTGTATCTGTTGAGATTTGCTTTGTCTCTGAGTATATGGTCAATTTTGGAGAAAGTTCCATTAAGTATAGAGAAGAATGTATATTTTTTTGTGTTTGTGATTTGGTGAAATGTTCTGTAAATAGCTGTTAGGTCCATTTGGTTTAGAATCATCTGTTGATTTTAGTATTTTGGTGTTTAGTTTTTGTCTCGATGACCTGTCTATTGACTAGAGTGGGGTATAAAAGTCTCCCACTATCAGTGTGTAAGGGTCAATATGTGATTTAATCTATAGGAGTGTCTTTTACAAACTTGGGTGCCATTGTGTCTGGAGCATGAAAATTAAATTGTCCCTTGGTGATTTTTCTCTTTTGATGAGTATGTAGTGTCCTTCTCTATCACTTGTAATTAGTTTTGGGTTGAAGTCAATTTTGTTAGATATTAAAATTGCTATACCAGCTTGCTTCTTAGGCCCATTTGCTTAGAATATCTTTTTCCAACCCTTTACTCTATCCTTGATGTTGAGGTGTCTTTTTGGATGTGGCAGAAGAACGGATCCTGTTTTTCACAACCATTTTGTTAATCTGCTTCTTTTAATTGGGTAATTGAGATCATTGATATTGAGAGGTATGAGGTATCAATCACAAATGACTGTTGGCTTTTGTTATTCTTTTGATTTTGGTGGTGGTAGTGGTGTGTGTGTCTGTATCTGTGTCTGTGTGTGTGTATGTGAGTCCTCTCCCCTTTGATTTCACTGTTTTGAGTTTATTTATTCATTGTGTTTTCATGGCTGTAATTAATCTTCTCAGGTTGAAGCTTTCCTTATAGCATCTTCTGGAGACTCGTTTTGTAGATAAATACTGATCATATATGGATTTAATATAGAATATATTATTTTCTCCATCAATGGTCATTGAAAGTTTTGCTGTGTGTGGCTGGGCTTGCATCTGAGATAGTCTTTTAGAAACTTATGTTGTGCCAATGTGGGGCTGAGTAAATTCACATAAAACTTGAGAAAGCTTGGAAAGGAAACCTACACACACACACACACACACACACACACACACACACACACACACACACACACACATGAGTTAAGCATGGCTTTTGGTAGCAGTATTTTCTTGGGTGGGCTCTGTTTGTTAGAAGCAAGCAGAGGCATAATTCCTGTAAGAGAGGTTTTCCTGATTTAGCAGTAGAAGGAAAAAAAATACACAGTTTTGAAATGGCAGCTTCTTTGGCCATGCTGCCAGCATGAACTCTGGCTCTTTCAGGAGATCAGCACTTGAAAGTGGTTTGTGGGTAGCGTGCTGCAAGTTACTTGGTGGCAGCATGGGCCAACTGGTTACCATAGTTGCGGTGGTGAGCAGGGCTCCCACTGGTAGTCTTAGAGGCAGTGAAAGGACCTCTGCCATGTTGGACTGGACAGACCCAAAAGGCAAAGCAGCCTCAGTCCTAGCCACATCCACTTAGTATTTTTTAAAAAAGGAACTTCTGGTCAGAAAATAATTACATATACACAATAAAGACAGATTCAAATAAAAAAGACCTCTAAATGGTTCACAGTGTTGGATAAAGTATGTAGGCTTGGGAGACAAAAGAAGAAATATACAGTTATAAAAGGAAGTAAATTATTTAAAATTAATAAAGCAAAGTCTTTAAGGAGACAGAGTACAGACAGTCATAGATTAAGGGAATAAAGAGAAATAAGCCACATCAATGTGGAATATACACAGAAAGTCTGGATTATGTATACTATTGTGTTTTATTTAAATTATTTGATATGAGAGAGCTAAGTACAGAGAGACATTTCATTGTATGAGCTGCTAAGTTAAACCAACATATATGTTTTAAAGGTATCTTGACTTCAAAATCTCTGTCTAAGGATTTGTTGCTTTGGAAAAGAGGTTTATTTTGTTGTTTGTTTCCAGAGAAGATAAGAACCTTTGGATATCTTCCAGACTAATGTAGTTTGATTGACCAAACCCTCCAATAGGTCACTATGAACATCTCCCAAAAAATTACTTTGCCAATCAAAAAGCACAAAACAATTTGGAGAGAATTACACCCAAATTCCCTAAATATTGTCTATAAATTTCAATATTATAAATATTGTTTACATTTAAAGGGTGAAATGCTATAGAGATGGATACTTTGCATTGTTATGGATCTTGGTTTATTGATACAAATATAAGGCCAATTTTTATATATAAATTTCTGCTCTTGATTAAGGTATAGTGTTTGTGCAGCTCATTTAAAAATGTAATGTATAGTTAAGAAATACAGATTAATAGTTAGTCATCTATAATAGTCAACCTTGTAGCTATGTTAGGTTTTTTAGATGTACAGAGATATATTTCAGATGGATACTTATTTTTCAAACCTTTCAAAGACTATGGAATATGGCATTGAATATGTTTTAAGAACTTAGGACTTTTCATGATATGAGACACATCTGCTCCTGGCAGCACCAGTCTACTTCAAGAGGATGAGGGGCATCAAAGAGGTTCCTTATGGAGTTTGTTGGCCATTTGGGCAAGAAACTGCTCTTGCCTGATATGTTTGACTGGACTTGCAGGACCCACAGAAAAATGACTGCTAAAATTGCCTAAAGGGAAGATTGTCCTTCATTGTTCCTGCTTCATGAAAAGAGACTGCCAAACATTCTGCAGGACACAGAAGAAAGTGACTGACAAACTACCAATATACTGTCTTTGGAATTTCCTGCTTCATGGAAAAGTCTGTCAGATATTATGGGCCTGTAGGCTGAAGATGAATGTTATAATGTTACAGAAGAACTTTGATTGACTTTCCAGGCAGCGAGATGTCTTTGTCAATTCTAGAGTATTGGAAGTTACTTACAATGCACTTCCTATTTGCTTAGGTAATATTACAGTCTTCTGGGTGTCTTTGATGGAGTTTAAGTATAGATAGTTATAGTTTACCTTAGTTATGATAAAAGATAAAGTAGATATAAATATTGTAACTATAATTCTTGCTAGATAACTGTTTTGTTATATGTAATTTTACTATGTTAAAGTTAAAACCTTCCTTTTTATTGAAACAAAAAAGAGGAAATGGTATGGGAAGTACTTCTGTATATGTGTTACTTTTATTGGTTAATGAATAAAGAAGCTGGCTTGGCCGGTGATAGGGCAGAGTATAGGGAGGTGGGAAAAATAAACTGATTGCTGGGAGAATGTAGGCTGAGTCAGTGAGAAGTCATATAGCCACCACCAGAGACACATGCCTCCACTGGAGCCTGCCAAAAGTTTGCTGGTAGGTCATGACCTCGTGATGATGCACAAATTAATGTATATAGGCTAGTTTAGGATATAAGAGCTAGCTAGCAATATGCTTAAACTATTGGCCAAACAGTATTGCAAATAATATAGTTTCTGTGTGATTTTTTTTTTGAGTCAGGGCAGGTGTGAAATGAACTAACAGCCTCTATCAACAATCTTAGACATCTCTTAGAATATGCAACACATTTATCCAGGTCCTTCTGGCTTTTAGAGACTTTACTGAAAACTTGGGTGTAATTCTAATAGGTCTGTCTTTATATGCTGTTATATGCTGTTTGGTCTTTTCCCTTGTAGCTTTTCATATTCTTTTGATATTGTTTTGTACATCTGGTGTTTGATTATTATGTAGGGAGGATATTTCCTTTTCTAGTACCATCTATTTGATGTTCTATATGCTTTGTGAACCTTTATAGGCATCTCCTTATTTAGGTCAGGATTTTTTTTTGGCTGTGATTTTGTTGAAAAAAAATCTGAGTGTTTGAGCTGAGTTTCTTCTTCTTCCTCTATACCTATTATTCACAGTCTTGGTGTTTTCATAGTGTTCCAGGTTTCCTTGATGTTGTGTGTCAGGAGTTTTTTATACTCAATATTTTCTTTGACCAATGTGTCTATTTCTTCTATCATATGTTCTACACCTGAGATTGTCTCTTTTATCTCTTGTATTCTATTTGTAAACTTTGTTTCTGTAGTTCCTGTTAAAATTTCTAAAGTTTTCTTTTCCAGAATTCCCTCAGCTTGGGTTTTCGTTATTGATTCTATTTCCAATTTAAGATCTTGAACCATTTTATTTGTTTCTTTGCGCTATTTATTTACATTTTCCTACATTTTTAAAGAAATTTATTAATTTCCTTTTTAAGGTCCTCTATCATAGTCATAAAGGTAGTTTTAAGATCTTTTTCTTGTGCTTCAATTTTGTTGGAATATTCAGGTCCTGCTATGGTAAGAGAACTAGTCTCTAGTGGTGACATAATTGCCATGGCTGTTGCTAATTATGTTGTTATGCTGGTGTCTCAGTATGTGGGTTTGGGATAATTAAAGGTATAGGTACTAATTTCTGGATTGCTTTTGTTAGCTGTGTGATTTTTTTCCTTGTTTAGTTTCCTGTCTAGATTTTCAGAGTATGATAGCTGTTTTTCCTGTTTTCTTGGCCAATACAGCTGGTGTGTTTGCAGGGAATGTCTACTGATATTAGAGCCCAAGTAACTGGGATGAGCTGGTGAAAGAAGGTTGGAGAAGTCTTTGTGAGCAATTGGGGAGGGGGTAAGAGAGCAAAGGGAGAAATGAGCAGGTTTTCAGCTATAGAGCTGGGGATGAGATTGGGGTGGGGGATCAGATATCAAGAGCAGTAGGAGGAGTGTGGGTCTGTCTGCAACCAGCTTGTTACCTTGCTATTTCTGAATTTCAGTTTGTATTTCCCTTACTTCTTCCCTCCCTCTCCCTTTCCCTTCCTCCCTCCTGTCCTCCTTCCCTCTTTCCCTCCCTTTCTCTCTCCCTATCTCCTTTTTCTTTACCTCTTTTCTTCCCATGCAGAACGTTTCTTTCCCTCTTCCCAATTTAAGGCTCACTTAGATGCTTTGCAATTGAGGCTACTATGGTATTTTTCCAAACTATTTTTTAAGTCATCACAATTTCAATTTTAACTACTTAAATGGATAAGTGAACAGACTGACTTGGCAGTATCATGGTGTGGTCTCTGTTACTTGAATTGTATCAATAGAGGTGGCATTTAAGGAAAGGGGTGGACTAATATTTATTGAAAAGCAGCAGTTTTCAATAAACACTTAAATTCCCATTTAAGCCTTAGAGGATTAGGCAATACAATTATCTCCATCTTAAAGAATCAGTGCACGCTTGGGTCATGGAAGCATTCTTTCTTAGGCCATTAAAGCTCTGAAGCATGTATGATTTCTTATCCTAGATCCCAGTGTCTGTTTGTGTCACCCCTAAGGTCAGTTATGTATTGATTTCTGTCATTCCAGAGAGAGATCTGAAGAGGATGTGATGAATTTTGTAATCTCTCTGTTATAGGTTCTTTGAAGACTTTAACTAGACCATTCCTTGAACACTGATTTGATATATTCCATACTGACTGGAGCTCTATGATGCCCATAGAAAGTGGCACAGCTATCACTTATGCTGTATAATATACATTCTACCATTAACTATGATATCACTGAGCCTCTTGATGCTTTTGACATTTTCAAAATATGTCAAATTCTATTGTCACAGAACTATATTAGTAATACACTTATTTTAATTCAAAACATAATGGTTGAGTACTCAGTGTTTGTTATTACAGTAAAAATTTCTTTTCCCAATTTTTAAGTTTCGGATCTTGAAAGTCCCACAAGTCTCTACCAATTCTATTTTACATACCCTTTAAAGGCTATTTTACAATTTCCCAGACTTTATATATACCTACAGGGTCATACGCCTTTTAGTTGTGATAAATAGAGCAGAAAGTTATCATTTAGCCACACTTTGATCACAAATAGTTCCTTCACTCACATAAAAAAAAATTTATTCTCACAGCCACATATTCACATAACTTTTCCGAATGGCCTGTTACAGGCTACATAACATGAAGAGCCTCTTAGATAGTGAACTATATGATGGAGAAAGTGGTTTTTATATTCTAGTAAGGAAGATACAGAATATTCATCTAAACACACATACTCATGCAAGCGTGTATGCACATACATACACAAACACACACACACACACACACACACACACACACACACACACACACACACACACACACACTGATATGGCAGGGAGGAGCGTAATATGGAGCAGGCTGTGTCTAGGTCCTTCCACAGACTGTTGTGATGTGATTCCCTTCTGTATGCAGTGAATATCATTGGCTAATAAAGGAACTGCTTTGGGCCTATAGCAGAGCTATAGGGGAACAGAGCTAGGTGGGGAAAACTAAACCGAATGCTGGGAGAAAGGAGGCCACATCAGAGAGAAACCATGGAGCTGCTGCTGCAAACACACATGCTGAAACTTTGTTGGTAGGCCACGACCTCATAATGATGCACGGATTAACGGAGATAGGCTAAATTGTGATGTGTCAGCCAATAAGAAGATAGAGTTAATAGGCCAAGCAGTGATTTAAATAATACAGCTTCTGTGTGATTATTTCGGGGCTAAGTGGCTGTAACTAACTAGCAGCCTCATCCAACACTACTGAACTTCACAACAACCAGAAAGTTGAAAACAAGTCAGCTTCTTATCTGGCTTTCTTTTTAAAGACTTTTCTTCAATGCCCTCCTCTGTGTGCAGTTTTCCAGGTGAGAACTTTTTTATGGTATGTTTGCATTTATGTGTTACTCCTATAAAATAAAATTGAGTTTATATTATATTATGATTATATTTTCTCAAGCATGCTCCCCTGTTTATTTTAAACAGCAAGAGTCCACCCATGCCGTCCCCTCCCCGAGCTTTGTCACCTGCTTTGCTGACCTAGAATGTCCTGACTTTCTTTGTCATTCAGGCCCACCTTTAAAGGAGAGAATAACTGTGAGCTATTTGAATCCTCTATATTACCCAGAAATGTAATGCCCTGTTTGGATATTAAGGAACCCAACTCTTGGTGCTAAGCACACAGGTATGAAGACTAGCAGGTGCATCATGACACTACTACAGAATCCCCTGGAAGAGCCATTCACAATCAGTTCGCAGAAATGCATCCCCTTCCCACATCTCCCCAAATGCAAATGTATATTGATCTGTAGTCTAAAATAACTGTATGCCAAAAGTTGCTTTAAAAGGAAGTCATGTTAATCATCAATTACCAGAAAGCAGTTCGGTGAGTTGTAGTCATAAAGACGTTCAAACCACAAGCTTCTTTAGAAATTGCATTCATGGGCCGTAAAGAACTAATAATGTGGCTTCCTGCTCGAGGCCAGCATATCACAGTTTCATCCAGGCCATAATTACATTCATTTTTTTGTCAACAGTTTGAATGGCATGCAATTATCTGTTTCCTTCTAATATTGTCCCTGAACGGCTCTGTTCAAATGCCTTAAATAAAAAAGGCATTCTAGAATTGAGGGAAGCCAAATGAGAGACATAACCTTTAACTTTGCAGGCTGGACATAGCTTGTAGAGAAGCACCACTCATCGGCAGTATTGTCTGGCTTAAGCAAGCTGAATTGAGTGCAGTGTGCTCACTCTCCTTGGTGTCCTCCATGTTAACATCACTGAAACATTTACATTTGAGGGGACAATTTCATCTGTGCCCTACTGCCTCTTCACTGCCAACCTAGCTTTTTCCTCCTACTTAAGAATACACTGTAGAACTTAACCCTTTCCTCTCCAGTTTTTGGCAGAACAGTTTGGATAAAAAAAAAAAATAGTGTCATGTCTCTGGTGGCCCTTTCCTCCAAACCATCACAGGAAGGAGTTTCCAGGTTTTGTGGAAATTTCTGGGCATTTATAGTTCACCACAGTGTTTCCCAGTTCATCGTGAAAGTATTAAATATCCACTTTACCATTCAATCAGCCACTTTGTGTGTTAACCAGATGGTTATTCCAAGTACACGGTGTCCTTACAGCATAAAGGCTCAGGGCTTGTTACCTTTTCTCCCTTATCTTCTCTTTAGACAGTGCTCAGCCCTTCCCTTATTTCATAGAGACCAGAATTCAGATGGTATTTTCCAGAAGTCCACCCTGACTGCATTGGTTTGCCAGGGATGCTGCAATGAGGTAACATATGTTGAGTGACACAAATGACAGATATATATCCGTGACCTAGATCTCAGCAGCATTGGTTTGCTCTGAGGCATCTCTTCTTTGCTTCCATGGGCCTGGCTTCTTGGTGCCTGGTTTCCAATAACTTCTCATTACAGAGTTCAGGTTGCACTTCATTTGGGCACTGCGACTTATGGTCCCCATGCATGCTAGGTTATCCAGTCATAGTTCCATTCTCTGGCGTTCTTCTCCACAGATCTCATTGCCTTTTGACTGAAAGGCTAAGGACAGGTTTAAAGTCTTGCTTTCATTTCTCTTTCATTACTCTCATTATCTATAAGTATTTGAATCCCCAAATGGGAAATCATATATTTTATGGGGAGAAAGAAGAAAGGCATAGCAATAAGAAAGTTTAGTGAATGGTGTTGTGAATTCTTCTGTCATTGATAAATTATTAATAGTTTTACAAAGCAAAATCTAAGGGTGTATTTGGTTGCATATATGTGATTTTCATGGAAGATATCTTTAAATTTTTTATTGTTTTTATTGCGCTATACATTTTTCTTCACTTCCCTCCCTTTTTCCACTCTCCCTTCTATCTTCTCCTGTGTCCCCCATGCTCCCAATTTACTCAGGAGATCTTGTCTTTTTATCTTTCCTATTTAAATACATGTATGTCTCTCTTAGTGTCCTCTTTGTTGTCTAGGTTCTCTTAGGTTATGGATAGCAAGCTGATTTTTCTTTGCTTTATATCTAAAGGCTACTTTTGAGTGAGTACATACTATATTTGTCTTTCTGGGTCTGGGTTCCTCACTCAATATGATTTTTCCTAGATCCATTCATTTGCCTGGAAATTTCAAGATATCATTATTTTTACTGATGAGTAGTACTCCATTGTGTAAATGAACCACATTTTCTTTTATCCATTCTTCAATTGAGGGGCATCTAGGTTGTTTCTATGTTCTCACTATTACAAATAATGATGCTATGAAGATGAGCACATGTCCTGTGGTATTATTGAGCTTCCTTTTGATATATACCCAAAAGTGGTATTGCTGGGTCTTGAGGTAGGTTGTTTCCTAATTTTCTGAGAAGTTGCCATACTGATTTTGAAAGGAGCTGTACAAGTTTGAACTCCCAGCAGCAATGAAGAAGTGTTCCCCTGAACATTCCATCCAAACATAAAAGAATATACCTTCTTCTCAGCATCTCATGGAACCTTCTCAAAAACTGACCACATACTAAGTAACAAAGCAAACCTCAACAGATTAAAAAAATTGGAATAACCCCTTGTGTCTTACCTGATCATCATAGCTTAAAGTTAGAATTCAACAACACTAATTGTAGAAAGCACACAAACACATGGAAATTGAACAATGTTCATTTGAATCACTAATGGGTCAAGGAAGAAATAAAGAAATTAAAGACTTCCTAAAATTCAATGAAAATGACTACACAACTTACCCAAACTTATGGAACACAAGAGGAAAGTACACAGCACTAAATGCCTACATAAATGATGTGGGAAGTCCCTCTGTCTATGTTTTGTTTTTATTGGTTAATGAATAAAGCTGTTTTGGCCAGTGGCTTAGCGGAAGAGGGCAATGCAAGAGTTCCAAGCAGATAGAGGAGGAGATAGTAGGTAGAGTAGGGAGAAGTCATGTGACTGCCACCTGTGACAGATGCCTCCATGGAAGCCTGCTGAAACTTTCCTGGTAGCCCTTGACCTCGTGGTGATACACAGATTAATGGAGATGTGTTAGCTTAGGATATAAGAGCTAGCTAGCAATACACTTAAGTAATTAGCCAAGCAGTGATTTAAATAATATAGTTTCTGTGTGATTATTTTAAGCAGCCAGGAACGAATGAGCAGCCTCCCCAAACACATAAAAAAACTGGAAAAATTCCACACTAGTGAGTTAAGAGAAAACTTGAAAGCTCTAAAATTAAAGGAAGACATTTTTATGAGTACATAATTAATGTATAATGGGTTAAAATAGCCAAGTGTTGCTTTTCATTATTAAGTAGCTGCACTGCTGATCAGTTCACCGAAGCCCTGAAGTCAGCTGTCAAAATCACATAATTGCAGATCATGCACAACCTGGGAAAACAAGTCAAACTAATAGCTGCTCTGTGTGCTGCTTTATAAGAATAACAAAGAAAGTAAAAAAACCAAATTATCTGTATAAATTGTCCTTAGAACTAAAACTGAAATCAGTACTGCAATCAGAGAAACAGTTCACTCTATACATCAAATGCTTCTCCTTCTTGCTGTCAGCATCCACTTTTCTTTGGCTTTTTATCTTCTCCTGTGTGTCTACTT
Organism: Ondatra zibethicus; assembly: GCA_004026605.1. Classification (NCBI taxonomy): domain Eukaryota; kingdom Metazoa; phylum Chordata; class Mammalia; order Rodentia; family Cricetidae; genus Ondatra; species Ondatra zibethicus. The sequence continues at coordinate 21,999 of PVIU01007230.1, read as the reverse complement.
AGATTTTTGATTCTGGTTAGCCATAAGCATATCTGAGAGTGCTCTTTCTAAAAGTGCATTTTTTATTAACCTATTTCTATAGTTGAGGGATGACAATTACTCTTAGGATATTATTATAAAGAAATAATTGATTCCACTAGCAAGAAAAATAATGTAAGAAGTCATGTATTACCTACCATGTGCCACAAAATGGGCTAAGTACCTCACACATGCCACATTGTTTTATCCTTACTACTACTTCTGATAAATCCTGTAATAATACACATTGGGCAGATGAAGAAGCACAATTATAAAGAAGCTTACTAATTCACAAGTTACTAAGCTATCAAGTTCCTGCATAGTTTTTCAACTCACAGATACTCAGTTCAGAAACTAGACCTGTGATTGCAAAGAGCCCCTCAGAGCATATCCACATTGATTTTAGAACAAGAGAGGACATGTGTCACCAGCTACCTTTTTAGGGTGACTTCTGCCATGATCCTAGCTGCAGTGGGTTGGTACATTCCAGGGCTGAGGCATGAAGATTATAAATATTTAGGTAGGAGAAACAGAGATAAGAAAGAAACACAGAGACACAGGATAGTAACGGGAAGGCAACTCAGGGAATACTGAATGCTGAATTTTGCATTCTGAGTTTTGAATTCGCCCACGTTTATTTTTCCATACATTTTTACACCCAATACCAAAGAGGGGAAGGAGGCAAAAAACTGCTTTACCATGACACAAAGGACAACCAAAAGAGTTGCTGCTACAGTACTTGGGAAATCAAGACATTAATTCCTGTGAAAAACATTTGATATCTGGGCCAGTGAACCCACCCTAAACCAAGTACCCTGCAGGCAGCCACTCCCTAAGTCAAACTTCTTACTTCACAAGAAGGAGAAGCAGTGTGGTTGGATTCTCTGAGCTTTGGTCAGAGTGGAATAGATATACCTCTATGAGCCATCTTAAAGTTCAAAACATCAAGTAACCACAACCCAGGGCAGAATATTTTGTTTTGTAGCCATAACTGTTGTTAACAACTCTGAAAGAACAAAAATGAGCTCAAACTCTCTGGCCTTCAGACAAGTTGGAATAGGCTCACATTTTTGGGTCTCCACAGACATGTTAAGAATGTTAAATGTTAAAATTTATAACATAATAATCAGAGCACTTTATAGTATAGAGGTTCCTAAAATAGCTATAGTTGTTTGACCTAAAGTATAGTTTGAGTCCAAACTCTCATTCTAAAGACAGAACAGCAACTGTAGAATGAAAGATCCAGGCCTTCGAAGTTGCATAGGTAAACTGTACAAAGGTTCAAGAGATAGATAATTCATTTACCATAGAGACTTCTGTTACCAAACAAAAGGGCAGCAAAGAGGAAGAGCCACTAATGGAAGGAAAAGGCAGGAAATCAAGTGATCACTGGAAATATGACTCCAAATAAGGTCTATATGGGTGATGAGGTTGAGAGGAATTCTGCATCATAAAACACTCCTGTGAAGAAAGTGATGTAGTTATCTGCACAAAGACACCAGAGACCAGAATCAGCTACAAGACAATGAGACCTGGGTAAACAGTTTTTGTAGGACAACCGATTTGAGAAAATTTGTGAGGCACGTATGTAAGGAACATGGTCAAGATTCTATCTAAGGTTTGATGTCAAGCTCTGAAACCTAAGAGGGCACTTTCAGAAATGCTGAGGTTTGGATGAGAAAGGTGGGTTGTTAAAGATGACAATGTTTCTTAACAAAATAAGGTAATCTATAGCTTTTCAATGCAGTTTTATTATCCCTGCTAAATATTCATCAGAGTGTGAATAACAGGTTTTCTAATGAAGCATACTGTCTGGAATGCTTGCTGCATTTTCTAAATAAGATTATGGCTCCGTTTTCTGTTGAGTCATAAGCCAGCTAAATAATAGACCTATGTACACAGAGCAACTGTTAGCAGTTTTCCCCTCTGACTTCATTCAAATTTCATTCCAGTTTTTGCAGAATTGCTTGTAGGAAGGCATGTATAGAAGTAGAAGGAGGTGTAAAACAGAATCAGAAAGTGCAGGCTCAAATCCTTTTGAAAATCAATCAGGTAGGCTGATTCCCACTGAATGTCACCTGCACAGTAGAAATATCCAGTGTCTGTTCTACTTGTCACAACAATACTGCAAAACCAAATTAAGTTATGTGAACAAAATCCTGGAAATTATAAGATTTAGTTATCCTGTGGCTTATAATTCTTGAAAGTAAATGAGTTTAATAAGTCACCAAAATTAAATTGGAAAAATCCATAGTGTTAGCTGGGAAGGTTTGTAAGATTTTCACCTGGTATTAAATCAATGGCTGGTATTTGACATAATTCAATTGACATGGATCAAAAGCATATGGCTACCAACACCCAGGTAAGTCCACAGCCTTCATCATCTCTGTATGTGGATGTCAGTATTACTGAGTCTGCTGTTCAAATGTCTTTGAAAATAAAAGATCAGTAGCTTATTTCCTATTATTCAACATGCATGGTATTCACAAAAAATTCTTTAGTCATAAAGTTCATTCATTTCCCACTTAGAGTGTTCTAAATTTAAAGAAAACTATATTAAAATGAATTATGAGAAAGGTAAAATCCTTACTTCTTAAATAGTGTAAAATATCAGTACAAATAACTTGTGGCTAGGAGTAGTGGCTAATGTCTCCATTCCTATAACGTTGGAATTCCAGACCATCCTTGTCTATACAGTGAATTCCAGGCCAGCCAGGACTACAAGGTAATATTCTGTCTAACAAAATGAAAACAAATAAAAAATAACAACACCCCACCCACAAAACCAAAACTCAACTGGACATTTTTCCAGTGAAATAAAAAAACCAAAACTCAAACCAAAACAAAACCCCTGAGTGGAAATATAAAGAAGGGTATGAAAAGGAATTAGCAATTTGTGACTAAATTTTGCTATCTGCAAGAATGTTGCTTCTTTCTGAGGCCCAAACTGAAAACTCAGTCTTCCAAAGAGCAGCTTTTATCTGCTTAAATTGATTTTTCGTCGAACAATGCACTAGTCAATAAACATTCATGATATGATAAAAGCAGTATAGTTGAGTAAGTAATTATTCCTAGTTAATATGGATAGAATTTGCTAAATTAGAACAGCTTTAAAATGGTTACACAATACCAAAGCAGTTAAAGTTATTTGAAAAATAAATAAGTTAGTGCACCATAATTATTGGAATAATTTTCTTTTCAATATTTTACTAAAATGAAATCTAAAAGATTCTCATCAATTTTGTATAACTGACCACTAATGGGTTAATTGCGACAAGGTGTATTTACTAGATGTCACATTCACTCTCAGTCTGCATCATTGGTTAAAGTGCTGGCCAGAGAAAGTAGTGCAGTCCACAGAGTGCCAGCCTGGCACAGAGGAAGCCGTGGGTTTGATTCTCAGTACTGCATCAGCTGGGCATAGTGGTGCACACTTATAATTCCAGCAGTTGGGAGGTAACGGGAGTATCAGAAATCCTACATCATCCTCCACTACAGAGTAAGGTTAGGGACAACCTGGGGTCCATGAGATCCTGTTTGAAGAAGGCAGAGCAAAGCAAACAAAACAAAACTAAACAGAAAAATGCATCAATTAAAGCTGATGCCATTATATTTCTTTATCTAAAGCACTTCTTTCTAGTCTTTAAATAAACTGTTTTTTATTAGATAACTGAACAACTTTATAATTTTAGATAGAATCATTAAAGTATCCTTGAATAAAACTTCTTTCACACTTTTGGCATTGTTTGTTAACATGAAACTACAGCACAGGTGTTCCAAACAAATTAGTAAAAGGGCTTGTGTCCCTCATCTAAGTTTCTTAGCAGTTCCTCTGAGGAAGATTACATCTCAGCAGAAGTGCCTTTGGTGTCACTATGCATAGAGCATTCTTTCACACAAAGTTAAAAACTTCACTATACATGAGGAATCATGGATGTCGTGAATGAACAAATATATCCAAGAAATTTATATACCAAAAATTATTTGGAATAACAATGTCATTTAGCAACATGCTTTTATTATTAAAGGCCGAATGTACTTGATGTTCAAGAGGCCCTTTATACACCTCAGATTATCTAACTTTGCAGCGGACATGTATATAATCAAACTGGTCCCAGAGCCCAAAAATTTCTCATGGGCTCTGGTGGGAAGTATTCTCATGGTGGGAAGTATTCCAAAGAACTCATGGTGGGAAGTATTCCATCACAGCTCCTACTGATGGTTTGGGGGAAAGAACAAGTGAAAAATTTTCCCTAGAGATGTTGAAACTGTTTTAAGAGAGCACAGATGTGTGATGTGTTCAAGGAAAAGACAGGTGGATAATGTCAGTGTGTCAGTCCTATTCTTGTTTGGGGGAAATACTAATTAGTACTAGATACTGACTGAGAAATTATATATTTCAATATAAGTGTAAATAAAGGTAACTATTTTTAACTAATTTAAGTTAAACAGGATCTACTAATAAAAGAGATAAAGAAGGGAATGCAAAATAATAGTGAATTATTATGATAATCAAAGGAAAAGATAAAAAGTATAGGATATAAGGTTAAGGATAACACATTAGTGATTTTACTTGACTTCAACATAAGACTCAATTCCTTCTTTCATAAGGATTACAAAAAACCTGAAATTATTTTACTGTTCTTGGTAAGGTTCTCTCACCTCTGCACCAAAGAATGAAAGCACTATGAGGGATTATCAGTTTCTTATTCACTAGGATATTTAGGAGATTTGTATCGTGCTACACGCTGCTTATATCAGACAAATACAAAATAATGAAGAATACATTATAATGCCGGATCACAGAGTTGGCAAATGCTAACATAACCAAAGAAGCATGGGTGTATAATCGACAAAAACAGCATTAAGATGAGAATTATTGAATAAGGTTGAAAAGGTTATTTCATACTGAACAAACTTATAAAGCACCATAAATATATATAAGAATACAAATGGCATAGCTGCAAGCAACGAAGAGACAAATAGATAAGAAAATTCCAAAACAGCATTATATTTTTATCCACAATCATACTTAATTTAATGTTTCAAAGACAAAATATGTGGAAAAGAAAAGCAACTAAGCATGCATATAATAAGACAACGTAGTTAATGCACACAGAAACTGTTAACAGAGTATATTCTTTGTAAAAATGCCATGCTATATTTAAAGAAAATGAAACAAACAAAAAAAATCCAGTAGTCATGTGTTGGATCACAAAGATAAATTCAAACTATATGAGAGTGTTTAGTCATAAAGGCCATATTTGAGCATAATGTAATTAAATTGGACATAAAATGATAAAGGATAGCACTAATGCTTACAATAAAGTCGAGACACTTAGAAATAAATAGATATAAAATGTACTTTGAAGAAAAGACTTGACATTGCACAAATGCAAATTTTCCTTATGGCAAACTAAAGAATCTCTGTCACCCAGTGAAAATTCTAATTGGATATTTTAATAGATCCCAAGTTGACTGTAAAGTTGACTCGGAAGAGAAAATTAATTATCAATAAATAAGTAAAGTGTTTAAACAATAGGATATTGTTCATAAAACCAGAGATTGTAAAGGCTTACAATGACCATCAGATGTACTGCAAATAAGTTGTTCTCAGAGATGCCTCATCCCTTAAGATGAGGCACTAATCATCACCTGAAACAGCAGCCACAGTGGTCCCCCAAGCAGTTGTTAATGTCACAGCATTTAAAATCAGATTTTTCAATATTCCACTTTTTAAAGTAATAAATATATTCACATATTGACTTACCATGATTTGACAGATATTTTCTCCTTCAATCTAAAGATATTTATTTCACATGCTTGATTTCAGTATGCACAAGCACAGGTGCAGCAAAGGTATTTTACTGTCCTAAATAGGGTTTCTACTGTTATAACAAAACATGACCAAAAGACAATTGTGGAAGAAAAGGTTTATTCGGTTTAAACTTCCATATCAAAATTTGTCATTAATGGAAGTCAGTTTAGGGACTCAAGTATGACTGGAACCTATAGGCAGGAGCTGATCAGGAGGACATGGAGGGGTGCTGTCTACTGGACTGCTCCCATGGCTTGGTCACCCTGCTTTCTTATAGAACCAGGGATGACCAACCCAGGCATGACTCCACTCTCAATGGGCTGGGCCCTCCCCCATTTTTTCAACTCTGGTTCCCATCTCTCAGATGTCTCTAGTTTGTGTCAAGTTGATATAAAATTGCCCAGCACACCAACTATATAAAGAAATAGCTCCAAAACGTATTTGCTAAAATATATTCAGTTGTCAATGACTAGCATAGTGCTATATACTAGACCTTAGTCAACTCTTGGATTCAATACTCTGTAGTCCTGAGGTAGCCAATCAATGGGGCCATTGATAAACCCTTGGAGATTAAAGGACTTCCCTCAATTCAGACATTATAATAGCAACATGCTACTACATGGCCAATATTAGTCCATTTTCATTAATTATTTATACATTAATTATTGCAGTAATTACTTTCATAAACCTTAGTTACTGATGAATCTAAGCAACTTTGCATGAGTGCAACCATATAAACAGGTAGAGTCTCCTGGAAAAAGAGGGTAGAAACAGCAAATGGAGTTTAGGGTTTAGGTAGAAATCTGAGTGAGCTTGAGGGATGGGAAGGAGTCAGAAGGGAGAAGGATTCCTGGATGAGTTGTAGCACTTTGGGCAGAAGACAAGTGTGGTGATTTGAAAGAAAATGACCCCCAAAAGGAGTGGTACTGTTAGAAGGTGTGGCCTTGTTGGAGGAAGTTTGGGAGCAGGCTTTGAGGTCTCTTCTGTTCAAGCTTCTCTCAGTGTGACTGTCAGTCAACTTCCTGTTGTCTGCAAGATGTAGGCCTCTCAGCTATTTCTCCAGCACCATGTCTGCCTGCAAGCCACCATGCTCCCCACCATGATGATAATGGACTGAACTTCTGAAACTGTAAGCAATCTACTCCAAATAAATGTTTTACTTCATAAGACTTGCCATGGTCATGGTGTCTCTTCACAGCAATATAAACACTAGGACAATCAGTGTCAACCACAGAAAGAATATAAAGATGAGACTCCCATACATAAGGGTACACTGTGGGAGATGAGGCTGCAGACAGAAGAATGATTACAGAGCTTATGCTATATGCTGGGAAACTTAGGCTTTATATTGTAACTAATGAGGTGCAAGAAGGAATCCCAATGTAAGAGAAGTCTATTTACTTTTCTACTCTCAGAATTAATTGTTTTTTAAAAAAGCAAACTTTATTTACAAAACAAGACCTTGCATATAAAAAAAAATAATTGTTTTTTCTAGTGGGATTTTTAGTTTTGGTGGTGGCTAAATGTTTAAAATCATATCCGATACTGAAACTATAAAATCTGATGTGAAGCATGACAACTCCATTCTAAATGGCTACTCTAACTGTATAGGTCAATGAAATGCATACACTTTGATTCTGGTTAACTTTGGTGTGTGATGTTAATGTTTTCCTAGTCAACTTGACATATGGTTGACTACCAGTAGTCACATTGTTAAAACAACAAAACCAAAAACAAAACAACTGATTCTTATCCTAGCAGCTCTCAAATGCCATTAACTGCTCACCTAGTGGTGTGATTTTTGTGCCCACTTTGTCCCCTCTATATTGGAGTCTTGTGTGGCTTGGGTCTTGCGCATGCTGTCACAATTACTATTAGTTCATATGTGCAGCTGCCCATGTGTCCTGAAAACATTGCTCCCTTTAAGTTATTTAGCATTTCTAGCTCCTAAAATCCACCCCCACCTTGGAATATCCCTGAATCTTGAGAAGAGGGACATGATTATGTCCTATATTTGGCTGAACACTCCACAGTTTTATTTTTAGGACAAATTATTAAAAGAAAAACACATTAGGAAAAAAGAAAATAGTGAAATGTTCTATAAAAGAACACTGCATATTTTGAATAGAACTCACTATCTTGATTGAAGTTCTAATTAAGTTATCTCAATTACCACATCTGATGGTTAATCTTGATTGTCAACTTGACAGGATTTACAATTACTTAGAAGAAAAGCCTTGGACATGTTAGTGGAAGATTTAATTGGGTTTTAATTCGGGAGTGAAGACCCTGAAATGAATAAAAAGGAGAAAGTGAGCTGGTCATTGTACTCATCTCTGTCTGCTTCCTGGCTGTGGGTGCAATGGGACCAACTATTTCATGCTCTGATGATCACACCTTCCTAACCCAACCATGATGAATTACAACCTCAACCATAATCAAAACAAACAAACATTGTTTACTGTTATAAATCTGTTCACAAAAAAAGACAAGTAAAACTAACAGTCCAATTTAATCTGCTGTGGGGGATAGACTAACATAACTGCATTTTCTTCATAGAGTAATTATTAGCTATGGCCTCTGTTTCAGTTCCTACTTCCAGTTTACTTTGAGTACCTGTCTTTACCATCCTTGGATTCTAACCTGTATGCCAAATAAACCCTTTTCTCCCCAAGTAGACCTTGGTCAGTGTTTTATCACAGCAAGAGAAATGCAAACTAGGACACTCTGCTTTTGAAAGAGAGTCTTTGAAGAACACACTGGAAATGTTGGTCCAACTTAGTCATCTTTTAGTTTTTACTTTTTATGCCTCTAACTATCTTACTTTCTATTCTAACAGAACATAATTTATGACTTGATACAAAACTCTAAAACATACAAGCAAAACTTCAGACCACACTTCAGATTTAACTTCTCTGAAAACATTTTCCCAGAGAATAAGACTTCTCTAGAACTTGATCTATCACAGGTTCAAAGTCCGTGGTTACTTATTTTCTCATAGGCTTTTTCATAGCCATTCAGGTTATATAAACTAATATTTGTTCTTTGACTTATAACAAAGGAACAAGGAGTTAGAAATATTAAATATTCTTTGGTCCCCCTAAAACTATGGAGAATTGATTAAATTGCCGAAACACAATAGCTGTCTTGATTTTGTATTGTTAAATACATTAGCTTGGCCAATTCAATGCATCTGTGTGATTCATTTCTCATTAGTAAAATGAAATGACCAGATACATTATCTTTATTTTTCATTGGTATTGAAATGTACAGAAAAATGGTCTAGTTCCTAAAATTGGCATTTTGCCAACATTAGCCTGCCTCATTGGCCTTACAGATTATTTGTTTTTTACACTGCTATTTTTTTTTTTTTAGTTTTGGGGTCTTTTTAAAATTCACACATTAAAACAATGGAATGGTGTTAGAAGATACTGCTTTTGGAACTTGAGAGTGGAGCCATGGAAATTAGAGTTGGTACATAAAATATGTCCATGGGAAAAAATCTGCCCCTTCATTTATGAGAGGATACTGCATGAAGACACCTCTATGAACCAAGAAAGAGATATTAATGTCTCAGTGTTGGAAGTTCCTAGCTTCTAAAACTTTGATATATATTTTATTTTAAAATCTACCCTATAGGATATTGTAGCTTCTGTAGAACAAGAAATAAACAAATTCTCAAAATACGACTTTTGTTGTTCTATTAACTGTTCAAAAGAAAGAATGTAACTTGTAAATTATATTTTTCACAGTCAAAATAATCATAGTAACTGTGCACTAAGTGATAATGACTAAAATCATGGTGCCTTAGTACCAAGTCAAAGCAATGTCACCAAACTACACAAATGATCATTGTTGTCAGGTAGCACATAATCTAAAGGGAATAGCAAACACACAAAGCATGAACCAAGCAGCTATAAAATAGAACATCTATGTCACAACCCTTCCCCTTAAGCTTGGTGTTCATCACAGAAGAGGTGATAAGGTTTTAAGAGCCAGACACTGGAAAGAAATGGAGCAAAACAGTATCTTGTGGACATGAAGGACGCAAGGCTTGTGAATGCACAGCAACTGTGCTTCTCTTTACAAGACTTACACAAGGACAAGCCAGTCAACAATTGACCGAGGAGCTACTGCTGACTGACACCTGTAGGAAAGGCAGTCTGCTTCCTCTAGGGTCGTTTGTGCTCGGCAGATAGTCCTGCACATATACATATATGGGCAACACAGGTATTGGATTATAAAAAATAAAAAGAAGACATTAAATTGAGAAGTGCTGGAGGATGAGAGATGGATCTGGGCAAATTATGGGGCAAGAGGGAAGAGAATATGATCAAATATATTGGATGCATATACAAAATCTCAAAGAATTAATAAAATATTATATTAAAGAAGAAAGAAGTGCCAGCTTAAAAAAAGTCCAGTAAAAGTATCAATTTGGTTAACTATTAATCCTTGAAATGTACAAATTTTGAACATTCTTTGTGACTAAATAGAAAGCTCACATAAAATACGTTTGATGTGTGCTGAAAGGTCATGCTTTTCATCACAAACTGACAAGTGACTGAGTTTGCAGCTGAACTAACAATAAGAGCCAACAGACACCTATGAAAGATGTGATGATGTCATTTCAAAGAAAGCCAATTATATTTGTTGTTGAAGATAAATTCATAATTTAGGCAAATTCAGAAGTTAGAAAAACATGTATCCATTAAAGTGCAATTGATAGTTCCCTACTACTTAGGAGTTTTTCTGGTGAGATCAGTACAAATACAAATGTAAAATTTTGACTATTGTGTAGTGGAATGTAGTTTATGTGTCAGTTACCCAATATTTTTCAATTACCAGTGCATGGGGAAAAGATCCATTCAAAATGCAAGAGAAGCCAATGGGTATTAAAATACCAGAATCTGGAAATGTAAATATTAAAACTGAAGATTAGCTGATCCCAAGGACACAAATGTATGATGGTTTTCACAATTTTTGCTTATGTTCTTGCCATGTCTTTACTTCTTTCTGATTTGCTCCATGCTTCCATATTCTTTTCAATGTGTGTATGTGTGCAAGTGTGTGTGGGGGGGTGTATGGCATGTATGTGAAAGTGTGAGTGTGCATGCCTGTGTGTTCAGTTAGAGGCCAGAAGAGGATATTCTGCATTGTCCTGTATCTTCTTTATTGCCTTAGGACATGGTCTCTGACAGAACCAAAAGCTCATCGTTTTTGGTGAGACTTTGCTTGTCTCCCTCCCATAAGCTCTCACTGCGAGGCTTACAGGAAAGCAAAGCAATGCCAAGCTTTCGTGTGGATGCTGGGGATTTGAATTCAGGTCCCCATGCTTGTTGAGTAAGCTCTTTTCTGTGGAATCATCTCTATAGCACTGTGATTAATTTCTAAGGTCTTTCAGATGTCACACATTGGAGATATTAAATACATATACAGATTGAGTTATAAAATGAAGATGTTATAACTCAAATTTTTGAAATTTCAGCATACTGAAGACCTAAACAAAAATTATTTATTATAAAATATTGAGGGTTCAAAGGTCTAAAACAGGACAGAAATACTTCAAGCACTGTATCTAACTATAAAACTTTATGGTGGGGTAACTCTTTGTGAACTTTTCTAGTCCTTGCTTGAAATTTATTATCTCTATAAGGTCAATAATTCACCATTAGGAAACACTGTAAAGTTGGTGAACAGAATCTTAGTCTGTTCAGGCTTCTACAAGAAAAATCTCATAAACTACTACACAGAAACAGCAGAAATTTATTTCTTGTAGTTTCAGAGGACAAGAGCTCCAAGACCAAAGAAAATGCTGTCATATTCTTTGTCTATGAAGGCCCATTCTTTTTTGAGGCTGCTTTGTGCCTGTGTTCTTCCATGATAGAAATAACTAATCAACAGGGCTTTCTTTCTAAATCCAATAACCCTATTTCTGAGGGATTTACTTACAGGATTGGGTTACCACCCAGAGCCTCTGCCATTTATCTGTATTGCATGTAATGTGGGATCAGGTTTCTACAAGAAAGTTTGGTGGACATGAACATAGAGACATAGCAATAGGTTTCAGCACATTGAAAAAAAATCACTTCTTTTACTATTTATAGTTTCAACGGGATTGTTTTAAAATTAGTCAGCTGATATCTGTCTTTACAAGTATTTATATCCTATATTAATTCAATAATAATGGAAGCAAATATGTATGTATATAATAAATCATATCTATTATGAATAACGTAGCTCATTTTATGACATGTGCTCTTCTATACATATATGAAAATTGGAAGTAATCTGCATAATTTAGAAGCTACTCCAAAACATATTGAGGAGATGCTAATTACAAATGTAAACAATAGTGAAATTTTAGACCCTTTGACCACAAGAAATAGGAAATATTCCAATTTGAGAATTTTAAACATCTAATGTAAAATGTTGTATATATCAGGCAAATAAGGCATGCTTGTTGGTTCAGAGACAGACACCACTGAACGCATTTAGCCTTGTCTTTAAACAGGACAAAACCACACTAGCTTATTGTGAAATAGTAAAACCACTTTGCTAGCTTTTCTGAAGCTGTATCTTAAGTTTCATCTTACAGCATGGACATTTTAAGTAAATAGTTGTCCTTAGAGCATAAAACCTTTTCATTTTTTTATTTGTTTCTGATGGTTTTGTTTCAGTTTTATGAGTTTCTGAGAGGGCAGTTGATACAATTTCTTAACAGAGAAGAACTTAGGTTGTAGAGCAAAATTATGATGTTCAGAAAGGATATTTTATTTCTCCAGAAAATCTGTAACATTCAAGTTAAAGCAGGTAATTTGACTGAAATCAAAATAAAAATTTACTGCATGTTTGAAACCCTAACCCAGCATACTTAACAAAAAGAAGGTTGCTACACAAATCATTTTAAAATGATTTTCTAGAACCCTTTGTAAATGAGCTAAACCTAATTTAATATGTATGTCTAGTCCATAACAGGACTAACTAGATATCCTATAGTTAAGACAAGTTCACATGTGCCAAACTCAACCCTGATTTACCCTTTCAAATCTCTGTCATCAACTTCTCTGGGTGCTTGTATACATACCATCCTCTAGAGATGATGTGAAATAGAATGTTTAATACATTCTCTCACGTTTAACCATTTTCTACATGTCTAAGATGAAAGTGTACAAAACTGCTGTTGTTATCAAATCTTGCCGCTGCTTTTCCACTTCACTATCAGATATGTGCCTAACCAAGCACTTAAGACCAATGTGCCACGGCAAGTGAGTACTCGTGGGCAGATTGCCTCAAATGTTAACATAACAGTGTATGAAATAGCAGGTCCACCCACACCTGTCATGTTTTCAGGAACAAACATTACCAGCTGAGTTGAGGAGGTTTCCTTGTACTGCTACAGAGATTAGCATGGAATGCTCGCTCTGACCTTCCAAGCACCACTCAACAGCTCCTCCAGCCTTCAGTGAACAGCAGCTCTGTAGTCACCAGACTGTGGGAAGAAGGGGAGCTTTCCACAGATCTCTTTGAACTTTTCATGTTTTCTTATTCCTATTCTTTTCCATCTAAGAACTTTGAATCAAATATACCAAGAAGAAGCTAATGTATATACAAGAAACCTGTCGTGGCCTGAACCCCAACATAAACTAACTCTCTGGACCAGCATGGAGGTGCGGGAATAATTGAGACACAGTTCACACAGCAATATCAGAAGGGAGTTTCAGGGTTCACTCAAATCCTGAAGATCACCCATGTTTATTTTCAAACATTTTTTATCCCCCCAAGGTAAACTGAGGGGGAAGTTCATTAGCATTCTGTTTCCAAGGTAGCAGGACTAAAATCACATGGGCAGCTCTGTCACCAGCTTGGAATTGACACCTCTTCTCAGGGGATCTCCATAATTACAAAGAAAGGAGCAGCATATCCTGAGTTCCAGAGACAGCCAGTCTGAAGATGCTTTTAGCACCTCCGTTGCTATTATGGCTTGAGAGGCTGCCCCACAGAAACCATAAAGCACAGATTATATTTAAAACTAGAATCTCCAAGGTGAGTGTTAGTGAAAATATGGAGTAAAATCTTTCCACAGTGAAAGATCAAAATCAGACACCCTTGCCACATAGGACAAAATTCCTGGTCATCATTCACTGAGCTGGTCTGGAATGCTTTCTGTGTGTACCACCTTCACTCTGAGGATGAAGTCCTTTCTTTTCTATAATGCATCTGGAGAATACCAGCCACCATAAAATTTACTTTTTTCCCTCCCACCTTTCTAGAATGAAGAGGGGGAAAGAGGGATCTTAATGGAGGGAGAATAATAGAATATAGGGTAAAGGAAAGGGAAGAGAATAACGAGGAATTTAAGTGCAGAGAGTAATGGAAGGGTAAAGTTGGGCGGGTTGGAGCAAGAAGACAATCATATCCCAGATACCGTAAACTGCCAAATAAAAAGGCTAGTGCCAGGTATGGAATACCTTCCCTCGAAGTTGTTGAACAGAAGTGTCCCGGACCCTCCCCCCACCATGACACAGGCTATTGCCACTTCGTTTGTTTTGCTCATTAGAACTTGATGGTAAGACTGTGCTGTTGAGAATACCATACACAATGACCACATGACATGGAGAAATCAAGTTGGTACTGATGACTAAATGTCATCCCTTCTTTAAAGCCTTCATATTGTCCAGTGGTGCCATACCAGTTGCCTTCTATGATCAAAGTGTCAGGAATAGGTTCTTACCACCAAGTGAGTAACTGCGAGTAATGGCGACAACCTGTATTGTTTTCAGGGTCTCTCAGAAACCCCTAAGCAACAATTAAAGGGATGTAGCTCATTCTTATCATGGAGATTTTTTTTGATAACTTATTGATTCTAGGATCAACATTATCACTCCTTGGAGAGTAACTTGATTATTTTGTGGGTTATCCTAAAATAATTATTGATGACGTACTTTGGATTAGATGCTCAGGTATTTTTCTTTATAATTAAATTCCTAAGTCTCTGATGTATTATCTCTCAGAGAACCCCAAAATATACTCAGGTCACAATATCTCAACAAGTATCATTAGATTAATAAGACAAAACAAAGCAGTTTCAAAAGAAGGTACAGTTCAGTTTCAGAGTAGCATCGCTAAATGTGGCAAGTCATGTTCTAATCAACTACAAGTCACGATTGGAGAGATACCCTCTTACCTTCCTGGCCTCATAAAACCAACTTCTTCACTTACTCTGGCAACTCTAGTTTCCTTGGGAGAGGAGCTTACATGAAGTTCTAGTTGTGAGTTAGCAGAGATGTATAGCAGATTTGAATGTGCCATGTCACAACCATGCTAGCCTTCCCGAAGTCTCAGCAGAACTAAGTCTATGGCCCATAGAAGGCTTAATGATGTTCTCCTATACTGCCCATTCTGCTTGTTCACTCACTCATGATAATGCAAGGCAGCCTTCACTCTTACACTCTGAAGGACCTGATGCTTTTCTCTCAGGCTCCCCTTTCCTTTTGCTTCACATGTTGCTATCATCTTCAAGGATTCCTATGCCCTGTGGACAAAATGTCTAAACTCCCACCCTCAGTAACAAAGGACTACTGTTTTCTTCTCTTTTTTGCCCCAGGCTAGCCTTGAACTTGTGATCCACCTGCCTCTACATTCTGGGTACTTTTAGCAGGTATCACGTTAATCGCAGCTGGCTGGACCAGAGAAAAGGTCCCTTGGGTGGGTATGGGAGGACCTGCCAACAAGCTTTGCATCTGCTCTGGAAGACAACAGGAAGTGTTACAGTTCAAAACCCTTAAACTGCAGATCTAAACTCTCTCTCAGAGTGCAGCGTTCCTTCTTCCTCTTTCTCCCTTGTTGTATAAACAATAAAAACGCAGAAACAGATATTGGGGTTCAAGTAGAAGATCAGAAAAGCAAAGCTTCCAATCACTAGAGAGACCTTTTACCTCTACCAAATCTTCAGACCGAAAGGGCAAGATCCTGTCTCCATGAATCCTCAAACAGTAACTACAGTGAGTTACTCTCTCTTCCCCTTTATAGTCCACCCTCTACCAAACCATATCCTTCCTGTCTCTACCTCCCTAGTGCTGGGATTAAAGGTGTGTGACTCCCAAACATTACGATTAAAGGTGTGATCCACCATCACCTGGATCTGTTTCTGGCTCGACCTTGTGTAGGCCAGGATAGTCTTGAACTCACAGAGCTCCATCAACCTCTGCCTCCCAAGTTCTGGAATTAAAGGTACACGCTAATACTCCCTGGCATTTAGTGGTTTACCTTTACATTCTGATCTTTAGGCAAGCTTTATTTATTAAAATACAAATAAAATATCTCTATGCTTCCTTTCCTTCATTGGCCTTATAGGCCACATCCCAGGACCACTCAGAAAGCCCATCTCTAACAGCAGATTTTTAGTTGCTTTTGGCTTCTTCAGTAAATACGTTTTAAAGCAGCAAATATGTGGCATGGATATATCCTATATTCCACACAAAGGAAAGACCCTCAAATGCATCCTTTACCAGAAACCAGTCCTTTCAGGTATCAAAGCCTCTCTGCAAAAGGTGAAGTGGACACAGAAATTCCACTGGTCCTTTCTTGTTTCCTCTTTAATTTTGGATAATAGCTTAGAACGCTAGTGGTGGGAAGCATTAAGTGAAAATTGCTCATATAAATTGCTACTTTCGCGTTAAGGTGAAACATCCATATTAATAAACTCACTATTTTTTGATAGGTGAGATATGAAACAACTAATCTCAGTACATTCAAAGAAATAAACATAAACAATATTGGATTATAACTATATTTGTGTCCAATAAAAATGTGTTAATATGTGTCCTACAACGTGGGTCTAAAAAGGAGATACAGGTGCTCTTGGTTGTTGTTAGGGAAAAATGTCATAGAAAGCATTAATTTGGTTTTAATTAATTCAGAAAATTACTCAGAACAAACATTATTATTTGCTACCAATAACAAGACACAAAGACAGGAAAAGGTAGGCTGAAGTGCATTAGAATTTCTTTCATTACACTGACTCTGGTGATTTCTTTTAAGTTACGGATAAAGCACAACACAACAGCTATTAAAGCTGTAGCAATACATTCTCATCCTTATGGAAAAAGAAAGGATTAATCATATTTAATTTGCATTTTATTGCTAGGGTAGCCAAATACAGAGGAAATAATTAGCATTATTTTCTGTAGCTACTCAGAGTATCTCTTGAATTAATTATCATCCAAAGCACAGAATTATTCTGACAGAGTCTGTGCACCTGGCTTTCCCCCACCAAGTGTTCTGTACACAGTGATTCATGCTCACTTCAGAACGCTCACAGCAAGCTCTTCTCATTATTTTATTTGAGGACATTTTCCATTTTTCATTAACTCACCAAAATAAATAATAAACTTATGTTCCCATATTTCTTTGAATTCCTAACAAAAGTAACACACCCTTCTGGATGACAAGGATTCTTCCTGAAAATGATTTCTGCAACACTCAGTCCTCTAGTTTCTCACTAAAGAAGCAAAAGGAAAAAGGAGCCCTAAGCCAGTGATTGTTGAAGTTTGATGGAGATAAACAACTCACAGCTAAAAAACTCTCCTGGATTCCGCAAATAGTGAGGATGGGGTTCTAGGTGCATGGAAGCTCAATATGCTGCAACACGCAGCAAAACTCTGGAAACTGCCAAACACAATCTATTAGTTTGAGTATCTCGGGAATCCATCATTGTAGTACGAGGCAAGCGGACTGCTTGTTGTCCCAGCCACTCTTGGCTGTGTCCCACCGCCTGGCTAGCTTACACACGGAAATTGTATTAATTAAATTACTGCCTGGCTCATTATATCTAGCCTCTTCTTGGCCAACTCTCACTCTTGATCTAACCCATTTCTATTAATCTGTATGTCAACAAGAGGTCGTGGCTTACTGGGAAAGATTCCTAACCAGCATCCGTCTCAGGCAGGAGAAACATGGCCATGGTGTCTGCCACACTGCCTTCTTCCCAGCATTCCATCCTGTCTACTCCGCCTACCTGATTTCTGCCCTATCAAAAGGCCAAGGCAGTTTTCTTTATTCAACCAATGAAAGCAATACAAATACAGAAGGACCTCCTACACCACATCATAACCCTGTAGTTTATGGTACAGGATTCCTCATGAGTGATAAGGATTGAACATAGGAATAGAAAAGGCATTTTAGCTAATACCTGAGTGCACAATTACTAGTGACAATGCACATGACTGTCCACTGGGAAAACCATAGTTTGCTCCAATAATGATGCCCCATTAGAGTATAATTGAAAAGAAAAGAAATTACATAAATATAAATGAATAAATAAATATAAACCAGTTATTTGAGAAACACCAAGTGGCCAAGAAAAGGAATAGTATCTTAAATATTAGGTGGAAATATAAGCCTGAAAATGATTTATTAAAGAAAAGCTATGAGGATAAACAGCAAAGACAGTTCAATCTACATACCAGTGACATAAAAGTGTACCCATCAGAAAAAGTGATTGAATATAAAAGACAAGCAGACATTGACTTGCAAAAACCACACACATAATTAAAGAAAATTGGATTGAAGTGAAATGAGTAAAATATATAGAAAACTCCAAAATGAAAATCAAAATGTAGAACATCAATAGAAAATCCTTAAGAACAAGTGTTAAAGAAATTGAGTAAATAATGAAGAGATAACTTGAGAATGGACAAATAAATCAAAGTGATGAGAAAATAGGATAAATATAAATAATTGGAGCTATAAGTCATAATGCCTTTTATTTTCAAAAGATAGAGTTTTAGATATTAGATTCTCAAATGTAAAAAGAAATAAGAATACTGAATTAAGAACTCATTAGATTCAACAAAAATCTCAATATACAGTTGTAAACTCTAAAGCCATAAACACACAAACAACAAAATTAGACCCAGCACAATGTATCTATATATTTATACGCACACCATGTATATAAGCTACCAGGCAGTGGGTGAGTGGGAGATGTTAGAATTGGAGGCATGGAAAGAGCTGGACGTATGTACTTGGAAAAGGCTGGAGGGAAGATAAGGAAGGGGGAAAGTTGTGTAATTCTTTTTTAATTAAATATTTTCTTCTTTTAACATATCAAAGTATATTTTTATTTAAAAATAATTGAAAATATTTTTCTTTTTATTGATTTTATTGAGCTCTACATTTTTCTCTGCTCCCCTCCCTGCCTCTCCCCTTTCCTCTTCAAGCCTCCCCCAAGGTCTCCATGCTCCCAATTTACTCAGGAGATCTTGTCTTTTTCTACTTCTCATGTAGATTAGATCTATGTATGTCTCTCTTAGTGTCCTCATTGTTATCTAAGTTCTCTGGGGTTATGGTTTGTAGGCTGGCTTTCTTTGCTTTATGTTTAAAAACCACCTATGAGTTTGTATATGTGATAATTGTCTTTCTGTGTCTAGGTTACCTCACTCAAAATAATGTTTTCTAATTCCATCCATTTGTCTGCAAAATTCAAGATGTTATTTTTTTCTGCTGTGTAATACCCCATTGTGTAAATGTACTATATTTTCCTTATCCATTCTTCGGTAGAGGGGCATTTAGGTTGTTTCCAGGTTCTGGCTATGAAACAATGCTGCTATGAACATAGTTTAGCACGTCCTTGTGGCACAATTGAGCATCCTTTTTTTTTCAGTTTTTAGTAAGGAAACAGATGGTCAGACCCACATACAGTAATTTGCTTATTATTGCTATACAGACTTGATCATTTAAAAAAGTTACTATTAATGATTTGAAAATAATTTTTTATATTTAACAAAGCAAAATCTGTTTTTATTTATTTATATTATTGGTGTTGAGGGAAACAAGTATATCATGATACTTGTGCTGACAGAGGTCAGAGGACAACTTGTAAGGGTTTGTTTTCTCTTTCTTCCATGAGGGGCTTGGGACATGAACTCAGTTCATCAAGCTTGATGACAAGTTCCTCTCTGAGCCATCTTGCAAAGTAATCTGCATTCTGTCAAGAACTAAGAATGTATATTTCATCTGTAATTTTTATTTCAAAATTCTACTAAGAATTTTATATATGCTTATAATATATTTCATTTCTGATTTTTAAAGGAAGTTTTTTAGAACTATTATAAAAATAACTTTAAACACAAAAAACTATATAATTCTGCTCTTGGATTTTAAGATATTAATATCAAGTTCATTTAATATAAAACCAAAAAGGTTTTCCACTAAGATTCAGGCACAAGTGTGGAATATTCCTGTTGTCAGTAGTTTCTGTCCCACCAAGTCCCACAGCCATTCAGTCCCAAAGAAACACACAGAGATCTACATTAATTATAAACTTGTTGGCCTATTAGCTCTGGCTTCTTTTTAACTCTTATAACTTACATTAACCCATAATTCTTGTTTGTGTTAGCCAAATGGTTTGGGAGCTTTTATCAGTAAGGCACTCTCATCTTGCTTCCTTTTGATCTGGGTGACAACTGCAGACAGCCTTTCCTCTTGCCAGAATTCTCCTGTTCTGGTCACGTGCCTATACTTCCTTCTGGCTACTGGCCAATCAGCATTTTATTAAACCAATAAAACTGACAAATCTTTACAAGGTACAAGACTATTGTCCCACAGTATATTCCTTTACACTGTGTGAATATATGTCACTGTGATTTGTTTAATAAAGAGGTTAACTGACCAATAGCTTGACAGGATAAGTTTAGGGAGAGAGCAAAACAGAGAATGCTGGGAAGAAGAAGGATGGAGTCTGAGGAGTAGCAAGTGACATGCAGAGGAAACAGGAGATAAACTTGCTCTGCTGAAAGAAGAAACCGCCAGGTGTCAGAAGGTAGATAAGAAATATGGGTTTATTTAAAATATAAGAGTTGGCTAGTAACCAGCCTGAGCTATTATTGAGCATTTATAATTAATATTATCTCTATGTTCATTATTTGGGAACTGGTTGGGTAGAATGAAAAGCCCATATATACACAAGATTTAGGTATTAACATATAATAAAGGTAACAACTGGTGTTAAAGCAGTGTAAGAACTGATAGGGGCATCAATGAGTAAACTGTGCCTATGCTGAAACTAAGTATATAATGGGGAAGCATCACAATTTAGGAAAAGAAGTGAGAGCTGCTAATCACTGCACACAGCATTCTGCATACTTCAGAGATACAGCAAATAAGATACAGCATCTCAAACTAAGAGACAGAACAGATCCTTAGCAATATGAAAACCTGAGTGAACAAATTAAGTTCCCAAATAAAATACCTCCAGTTATTAGGCACCTATTTCTTCTTTTCAGACACATGAAGACACAGTCCTAATATTGTTTTAAAAAACAACCACCTGGCAAACAAGGTCACGTTGGAGGGTTTACAATAGTAAGAAAGACCAAATGACTAATGATAGTCTGTGTGAGAAAGCATCCAAGAAGGGAACTCTCTCACTCTCCCTTGACTGTCTCCTCAAAGTCATCTTCATTCCTCAACACAAGGTAGACTGTTGACTGGAAAAGGAAGCTTTTTTTGTTTTTTGTTTTCTCTTTTTTCTTTGTGTGTGTATGTAGCCATCAGACAGAACTGTCGATATACAAAGAAATCTAAAGATTCAAAGAGCAAGTGATTGACTACTTGTTGGTTTTACTTGGCTTCCTCTGGTTAGAAAAAAAATACATTTTTGATAATCTAGCAAATTCATCAGCTTGGGAATGTAGTTCGTGTATAAATTAAAATCTAAACAGGTTGTTCTAGTCCTTGAGGATCATTAGTCACACTTTCTAATACCATCTCTACTGCATGGTTTTCCTGAGAGGTAGGGGAGGACTGGAAAGACATCAGATACCTTTTCGACTTTACAATTTCATCAATACAATCTCTGCTTTCATTTTTCTCAAGATGTCACAAAACTTACAGCATTTACTCATGTATAATCAATTAAAGAGATAATTATACTTTGATTAATTAATCACATAGTTTAGAATGTGAACTAAATCCTTTCCAATTTGTTGTTTGGTTGTAACCTCATCATCCTTTAATATAAGATTTCAATTTGAAAATCAAACATCTTTACTGACATTCAGAGATTGTGAGAATGTCAAGGTACTCTCTAAACTAAGTGAACTAAGTGATCATAAATGCAGAAGGTTTAGAGAATCCATTAATGCCCATTAAGCCAACCT
>PVIU01007229.1:44919-93826 GCA_004026605.1 Ondatra zibethicus | reverse complement strand
CCATTTATCTTGAGATTATTATAAATTAGCTTTTGGTTATAAGAAAAACTATCACTATTTCCTGTACCACCCTTTACCGAAATGGTAATGTCTGTAAACCGACAGTATCATGTCACAGCCAGGGTCTGGGCACTGATATAATCTGTCAATTTTGTTCAGAGCTCCCTGGTTTTACCTGTATTCATTTTTGTGCAAGTGCACGCACACACACACACACGCACACACTTAGTTCTATGCAGTTTTATCATGTGTTGCTTCATGAATCTACTGCCACATGAAGCCATTTTAGTTTCCTCCCACTTTTGCACTGTTTTCTTGTTTTTAAATGGTAAGATAAATAACGAATAAAACATTGAAAGAGGTGTGGTGAGGTAAATCATCCGGTCCTATCCACACACCCTCAGGGGATGATTGAGGCACTGGTGTCTGCTGTTCACTAAAATCCAAAGAAAGGCAGCCCCAGCCCAGGAATCTGGTATAACATGCCAAGCTTTTCTACTCAGACTCCTCATTTTTAGGTTTCCTCCTGGGCCCTCAGACTTCCTGCTGGAAGAAGATTCAGTCTTTAGTCCCAAGTTATGTGGACTTGCATTACTCTCTCTGGAGCTTGCCCTATTTAAGGCCCATTGAGCAGCAAGTTACGTTCTAACTGAGAGACCAGAAATCAACCGAGCCTGTGAACAGACTCTACAAAGAACTCCACTAATGAAGGCTTCTTCCTGGTCTCTTCACTTCGTGTGGCCGGGCTAAGGATTCTTCCTGGAGGGATTTGCTAGACTGCCACTCAAACTTAATTTCCGTGGATGCCACATTGGCAGTTTGTTGGAATCAGGATGGAAAATGGCCCTCCCTATGAGTCAGGCCCAGAATTCACCAGAGTCAGTATTGACAAGCCACAATCAATTTTTATCTCAAAGGTCATCATTACCTAACTTCTTTGGCTTTAAGATTGCGTTGTAGTTGCTAGCTGATACCAGCATTGCCAATGTCCCTCTATGTCGGAATAAATCAGATCTTTTCCCTAATGTTTTCAATTTATGCTACATTTATTCATTAGCATCTTCTGCAAATGTGAAGACGAAGGCACAAATCCACATGGGTATAAGTACAGCCCTGGGTTGTCACTCAGGGGACAAACAATGTTCCGAAAGGATACACTCCTCTCATTCCCTAAGTTGCTTCAATTCACTTGAGGTCTTCCTTCCTTCCTTCCTTCCTTCCTTCCTTCCTTCCTTCCTTCCTTCCTTCCTTCCTTCCTTCCTTCCTTCCAATATCTCATTGCAAGGCCACAAATGATACTCTGAAGAGCACATACAGCTTTAGGACACGTGTTGGTGAGATCTGCTTCAGGTTCTTTCCGTTTTCTTACAGCTGTGACTCTTACCCCTTTTTGACTTTGGGCTCACAGGAAAAACTACCTTCCTAAGTAGCGGCAAGAAAGGAGCCAGTGAAAGGCACAAAGTGTTTGCTTAGTGGTACTTACCACTCAAGAAGAGACAGTGTGCCTGATCTAATGGGAGCTCACCAAATTCAGCTGGACCGGGACTGAATGAGCATATAATCAAGCTGGACTCTCTAAATGTGGCTGCCAATGAGGGCAGAATGAGAAGCCATCAACAATGACACTAAGACCTATCTCTTCTGCATGTATTATCTTTTTGGGAACCTAGTCGATTTGGATGCACACCTTCCTAGGATGGGATGGAGGGGGGAGGGCCTTGGACTTCCCACAGAGCTGGGCACCATGCCCTCTTTTAAGGAAGCAGCGGGAGGGGGGGCAGCGGGAGGGGACTGGGAGAAGGGGAGGAAATGCAACTCTTTTTTTTGAATGGAAAAATAAAAGAATATGGGGGAAAAAAGAAGAAGGGGGGAAGACAGCAAGGTCACCTACCTTTGCTCTCAGAATGCGACTCCTCTAATTCCTCAAATGGGTGCTGGGTCAGGAAAGCCTGAGCCGATTCCAGCACGGAGTAGATATAGGGACCCTTAGACTTGACCTCTTCCATAAAGGCCTGGAAAGGTATGCAGCCAACCAGAAAAGAAAACCTTTCAATCACTTGAATTTTATCTCATGTCAACAACCTTTCTTCTCAAGATAACTTGGTCCTGTGGTATTTTAGGGTTACCCGGGGCGGGGGGAGAGAGTATCAATCTTCCCTATAGGTTATGAAGTCTACTAATGTGCAATGAGTCTGGCTATGCCATAGAGTAGAAGAAACATAGAGTGGATCTCAGCTTTCTGGAAGACTCATTGTTAGACCAGCCTGGCTTTTGTAATTAATTTGAGTCCAGTCTGAGCTACATAGTAAGAGGCTAGCCAAGTCTAAGTAGTAAAAACTTGTCTCTAAAACAAAACAGAACCAAGATATATTGATCATTTTCTGATTTTAGAGGTGATGTCACAGGAATATTTAAAAGTTCAGAAAACTATAAATTAAAATTTAAAACTATAATTCAAAACTTACAGAGTAGTACAAAATTAAAGAGACGTACAGTTTTATCACCTAGAGCTAGACACTGTTAATGTTTTGCTGCACTTTCCCCTTGCCAGCTCTGTATATGCACACACTTCTATACACATTTTAGGGAACTGAGATCTCTAGTTTTATATTTTGCATTTTAAACATCATATTATGCTTATTTGTCCATGTTCTCCTTATAAATCAAGGCAGGTTTAAATTGGATGAAAAGACGTGGAGCACTCTGTGGATGGAGTGCGGGCCCCAGACTAGGACTGCGGACCATCACCTACTGCCTTAGGTGTCTGAGGAGAACTGAGGGCCTATCTGTCAGGGTACTGGGAAGGGTACTTCCTGCTGAGAGGCTCCACAGCACACCTCCAGGAGTCCGACCTACCGCGTGTGTCTCCTTCTCCTGTTGTACCAGGGTCACATCCCCTTGCAAGGGCAGCTGAGTCGACAGCTCCTCATCCTTTTGACTGAGCCAGTCAATAATCTCCTGGAGTGGAAGCTGAAGTTTCCCACTGTGGTCTGAGAAGGCTTCTAGGCGAGCGCTGCATGGAGCAGTAAGACCAGCGATTCAATCACCTTTTAAGTAACAAAATCTATTCTTCCTTTAATATACAACATGGATTCAAAGGAACTGCTCTAGCTGAAGTGGTAGGAGGCCCAGGAGCCCCTCCTCCTTGTATCTACTGATGAATGTTCCTGAGGTCCTACCACAAGTGTGCAGTATTTCAAACAGTGATTGGGAGCTGTCCTATATTAAAATGGTTTAACCCATCACTTTGTGGATCTTGGTCACTTCAACTGCATGTTCAGCACCATGCCAGGAAGGGTAAGAAACTGAGCAAGGACGTTAGGGGTAATAGCAATCTGGCTGCCCTCTTGTCCTGACAAATCCAAATCTGCTCAGCCACATAGGATGCTCTGCCCAGGAGAGAATGCAGTTGGTGGGAAGGGCGGGATGGATGGTTGAATATGGGCACAAACATGAGCAAGAATGCACGCACGCGAATCTCACCAGCCCAAAGAGGCTCAAAAGATGACAAAAAAACACTGGCTACAGGTTGGAAATACAGAAGAAAAAAATGTATTATATAATCACATATCTCTTTGCCCCCGACTCCCAAATGAAATATAAGCTAAGGTCTAATGATAGGAAGTTAGAGGCTGGTCAAGGCCTGCTACAGTTGTTAATCCCATTCCGCTTAGCTGGCACTAACAACTATCTTTGTCCACTGCTTCCCTATACCTGGAAAGAAACTTTTTCTAAATTATGGTGTCAACTAGTTCTTTCAACAATCTTATGGGGTGGGCATTGTTATTTCCAAGGATAACTCTGTTCATAACTCAGACTTAAGTGACTGACGCAGCTCTGTGATTGGAAAGAGGTCTACCTGGCACTACAGTCTGCTTTCTTCCAGCTTTTATACAGTGCCTCACCTCATCACAGACCCCCAGAAGCCACGCCTTTGGGCTTTGGTGGTAGGAAATGGAGGTTTGAAAAGAATGAGACATACACAGAAGGGCAGAAAGAGAACAACACATAGAAATTGCCTTTAGGTTCTTACTGACTTGCACCTGCTAAGCCATGGATGGAGAAGAGGACACAGAAAGACGCAAGTGGGCTGGAGAGGCAGCTCAGTTGGTAGAGTGCTTGCTTAGCGGACATCAAGTTTGATTTCCGTGACCACATGAACTGAACATGGTAGTTTATGCCTGTAATCTGAATACTCAGAGGGTGGAAACAGGAGGAACACAGGCTCTAGGTCCTCAGCTACATAGTGACCTTAAGGACAGTCTGGGATACGTGAGACTCTGTATCTAAATAAATAAATAAATAAATAAATAAATAAATAAATAAATAAATAAATAAATAAATAAATAAAACAAAATACAAGAAAGGGGTGGGAGTACACAGATGAAACCCTCCATGGCTGGACAGTCATGAGGAAGGAGAGGAGGAGACAATTGCTTCGTTTTTATTTACATATCAACCCTTTTAAGTTTAGCAAGCATTTTTCCGTGTTATTCAGATGCTCGTGACAACACTGCAAGGTAGGGAGGACAGGTATTATTTATCCCTCCACTTATTTCATTTTCTTAAGAAACAAAAGAACAAAGCCAAGTGTAGTAGTGCTGACCTATAAGCCTAGCACTGGAAAGATAAAGGAAGGTGATTCCGAGGTTCAAGGCCAGCCTGCACTCTACAGAGAGTGCCGAGCCAGCCAGAGCTGCAATCTCCAGACAAAACCAAACCGAGTGGAAGCTAAAATTCAGAGAACTTCAGCAACTTATCCAAGATGACACATAAAACAGGTTAAGATAGAAATCTCCTTACTTCTAACCCAGGATTCGTCCTCTGGTGCCAGAGAAAGATGGAAAAAAATAGCTAGTGAGGCTGATTGGGGGAGGGCACGCAAACTGCAGCGACAAAAGGAGCCCAATACTGTCCCAGTCAATCCCCAAAGTAACTTTCTCGGGGTTAATCCTTACCGCAGGTTGTGGGACTTCTTTTTTATTTCATTCCAACACAGATTCATGGCTGATGGTTCCAGGTGGCCAATGGCTCCAACAGACCCGTTCAAGAGCTTCGGACTTAGGCAGGGATCCCCGGCACCATCCCAAGGAGGTACAGGGATGGTGACCGCAGCTCTAACCTGGACAGAAACACAAAAAGTCTGTGGTCCCTGGACTTTTCCATGCCCTGTTCTGTGCTAAGCGTGGGACGCGAGGGAACAAGGTGAGAGAAAGTCTGGTCCCAGGGTCCAGAAATCCTATCACACATTGTGTGGGTGTGTATTCAAGGGGTGAACTGCACAAGGACTCTAGGGTCCCACTCACTGGAAGGTCTTCTCTTGGCACAGGCATAGAAGTGCCAAATACTGCTTCCTTCGCTACCCCTCCCACCCCCGGTGCCGCTAGAAATTTTGCCAGGATGACTGTGCAAATGGGCTCTTGCATCCACTATGAAGCTGGTGAGATTTCTCCAAACATGAACAATCATAGCATTCACACCGAGCTACAGACTCAGTCCATAGGGGCTCACACTTTACCCAGTCTTCCAGAAAATATAGCTGAGGGGATGTCCCACAAAGATTCGGAGAAAAGGCAGATAAGGCAAAGGAAGCGACCCATTCCCTATATCCTGCTTTCTGATGGGTCTAGGACTTTGAGGTCACCTTCCCCCAGTTTTAACCCACACTACAAACCACAGTCAAGAAGCCCGGAAATCTTCCAAAAGGGCACTGGTCAGGAGGGTGAACATGGACTGAGACAGATAAAAAGGAACATTCTGGATTTTGCACTAAAAAGGACTCTGACCAGGGTCGGCAGCCGAGAGGCCAGGTCAGGAAGCTTGCTAATCTGGAGCTGGTGTTCTCAGTCTCAGTTTCTACTGTTGCTGTCCTGGGCACTGGTGAGACCCAGTGAGAGTACTGACGGGTCTAGGGGATCCTTGACCAAATCGCCCATTATGAGCATAGAGCCCGAAATACCCAGCCAGGGGGCAGCAGAGGGTGGAGGGAGGGGGGTTGGAGGAGATCTTTACCTGATCCACCCTACCCAGGAGACTCCCATGCTTTCCTGGAGGTCTACTTGCGTCTTGCCTACCTAGCTGGCCCTCCTAGAGGCTGGGACTCCCCGATTCTCTCCCCATTCTCCTCTCTGCCTTAAAATCATACTTCTTACAAGACTCTTCAGGCAATTTAGGATACCAACCACCCCAGTAAAGCCCCAGTTCACAACCACAGCATGAAAGGAAAGTGAGGGAGCTGCCAAGTTCTGGGGGACAAGCTGAGAACTTAGTCACCCTGCAGCCTGAGTGCTGACCCTACCTGTGCTGCCAGAGGAGTCCATGGCAGGACCTCGGAGCTCCATGGCTTTCCCTCAGCGAGAATCTGGACCCTGTGTCTAGTGACTGCAGACAGGCAGAATCCTGAGGAGCTCTGAGCAAGCCCACTCAGGGAGACAGGCAGAGCTGAGCCAGGTCAGGAGGCGGGCTGGGGGGCTGCTACCCTGTTTGTTTACTGACCCCCCAGGAATCTGGAGTGGGCGGCCATGTTAGAGCCTACCCAGTGAATCAGAGCTTTGTTGTGGGGAATTCCGGCTCGCTCCTAGGCTGGCATGGATGGCAGGAGTGGGACTGGGCATTCCATGGTGCTGAGGAGAGGCGTGGAGAGGGCAGCCCCTGTTGACTAACTTTCCCTTTCTGTGGAAGACACAAAGCACTCACTGCCTCCGAGCCCAGCTCTGCCCTGAAGTGGACAAAAAGATAAGACAACTTTAGCAATAAGCTTTTTGAAGGCAATTTCTCCAAGGACTGATGGAGGATGAGCTTGGGAAATAAGCCTTGCTCTCAACTAAGCGAGCCTCCTCAGAAGCAGTGAGGAATGTGTTTGGCACACCTGGGGACAGGGTCATGGAATGTCTGCATTGGGATGCTGGGGTAGCAGAATCCCTCTGCATTTGACTATCTTCCATGAGTTCAGAGGACAGAAGACTCGCTGAAGGCCACTGTGAGAACAAGGGAGGGCTTTGCCCTGCCTTGGAGGGGCAGAGGGAGAGCCATGACCAGCAGACCTCTGTACCCTGAGGACACACTGATGGGCTCTGGGCATCCCTTTGAGCATCTCTAATGGAGGAAGAGGACAATGAAATGCAGCTGCTGCATGAATAGAGCAGGGATGGAAACACCCCTGTGCCAACCTGCACTATACTGGGTGGGACTGAGGGAAGCCCTTTCCATTAAGGCACTGACTGAGGGAGGGGCAGAGGCTCTACTGGAAATGACCACCAGTTTCCCTCTTTAGCAGACTTGCCTGGGAAAAGGCTAACATTCCAGAGCTCAGCCCCCACCCCTGAGCACTTTCGGAAAACACAATGTTTATACCAAAAAGCATTCTGTTCCCATCCCTGTTTATCTCCCACAGTCTTCTAGGCTTTCCACGGTTTCGCATTGTTTCCGTGCTGAGGGCCACCTACAGGAATAGCTGTAACAGCTGCCTGACCCTTTCTAGGGGCCTGAGCGGAGCCAACCGAGATGACTGGGGGATGTCAGGGGAGGACAAGCCAAGAGCAGAGCAGGGAGTGGCTTCTAGTTACAGGCGTTACTTGTGTTTGGATAACTGGGCTAAAGCCAGTGTCACAAAGTCCTTTGGACTGGGAATGCCCCAGAGTTGGAAACAGCCCCTTGTGACCCAGCCTTGACCAAGCTGTCCTGGCTGTGTTTTGGGGAAGAACACACAATGAGCTGGGCGCCATGAGTGTTGGCCTTTCATGCCCTTCAGCGCTCTTTCTTCTTAGTTTCCTAATCCCCTGTCCAGCTCCTGCATTGCTCTTTAGCGCCCTGTTCTCTCATTTCCCCTCTTGCCAAGGGCCAAGGACATTTCCTAGGCAAATCACGGAGAGGAATTGCTTTCTTCCCTTTCCCTATCACTTGCTTTCCCCTTCTGGTTTTTGTGGCTAAGATGTCTGCTGCTCACGCCACATCCACAGGTTCTCTACCCACACCTATAATCCTTGAGACAATAACAGCGCAGGAAGGAAGAAAACCTACAGCGAAGCAGGAAAGACTGTGCTGTGCCACTCACAATCACACACTCAAGCCCCCATGTGCTCTGCCCATGTCCATGAAGCTTGTTGGGAGGCAATGGGCAAAGGACGCCTTTCAAAAGACTCGGGCTTCTCAATACAACACTATGAGAGCTGCACTCCAAGGAAGAGCTAGATTACTGGGCGATTATAAATTGACTCCAGCTTTGAGAATATAGTGGAAGCAGACATTTTTCTCTGGCTAAATGCAAAACAAAAATGACTAACAAAGACCTTCTCCTCATTCCTGTCTGGATCTTGACTTTTCCTTATTTAGTTTTCTCCCAAATGATTTCCCTTAACAGCTAGATTCTCTCCCTATTACTGTTCTCCCTCTTTCCTGCTACCCTACAGATGAACCTGTTGTCTGTGCCCCTGGAAAGGAATCAGCATGGCAGTTTGTTTGGTACTCTGTAGGATACATTGTGCTTCCTCATGGCCCACAGTCTTCAGAACCCAAAAGCATGGCATGGAAACCCAGGTAGTACCTTTGTCTCCCTCGTTTCCAGACAGTTTCCCCTGGAGCTCCTTCCTCGTTGTCAGGAAAGGTGGGTTTCCTCTCTAGATTACTACCTCTCTCCCACCTACCAATATATAGATAGGCAGACAGGCGGACAGACAGACAGATACACATACACACAGAGAGAGACACACACCGCCACTACCGCTATCATCACCAGACTCCTTGCTGAGAGGAGAAAATTCTAAGCAGGGCTGAGCCAGGAGCTGCAAAGAAGACTGGGGACTTTGGGGATGAGCCAAAGGAGAGAGAGGAAAACCAGAAGACTATAAAGGACACTACCTAGAACCCAAGGCCAGGGAAGGATCTCCCTCTGCCCTAAGCCATGCCCTGAAGTCTCACGCTCTTTTGGGACCTCCCCAGACCTCTAACCCTCAGAAGGTTAACATGGGATCAGTCCCCATTAGTCATAATGGGCCTTTGGATTGCCTAACCTGACAACTTCCTTTGCTGTATGCCCCCCATTAACTAGCTCATGGCTGATAAGGGACGGGCTGCAGGAGGCTCTGTGCTATCTGAGGGTTTTCATTTACATGTGTTTCCTTGAACCTTAGAAAGTACAGGTATCATATAGATTCACACAGGCGTTTCTTTTACTAATGGACACTTACCTGTGGCTGGGGACAGGTATTTCTGAGGCTGCTGCCGTGATGAAACCTGTCCACAGCACGCCACTCATGACATCGTGGGAGGGTATAAGGGCATCCCTGCATGACCAAAGGTTGCATCAGAACCAAGGCTCATGGAGGGTGAGGGCTGCCAGTAGACCAACTCTTGAGCATCAAGCACCTGGAAGAGCAATATGGAGAGATTTAGAGATAAGACTAGAAAAAGCCAATGAAGTCAGCACATCCTAACAGCTGTATGGACCAGCTAGCTATGCACATAAGTAGCCACAGATAACTGACTTATATACTAGTTCTTCCCAAGCTACTGTGTGCCATAAAAAATTAATTACTAGCCAAGGAAGTACTGTTGTTACCAATTTTGCTGTGTGCTGAGGACATAAAGATGAATGACTATGAGACAGGCTGGAGAAGCAGCTAGTAATTATAATAAAATACTCATGTGTCAAATACTAGAATTAAGGCTAGACTAGGTTAGGGGAACACAAAGCATATCTGAGACCACCCAGATTCAGAGAGGCTGCATTTGAGGGCCTAGGGAGATAGCTCAGTCAGTTAAGTGCTTGCTACATAAGTATGAGGACTTTAATTTGGTCCCCAGAACTCACACTTTTAAAAAAGTTGGGGGTTGGGGGTTGGAGGGATGGCTCAGCAGTTAAGAGCACTGGCTGCTCTTCCAGAGAACCTGAATTCAATTCCCAGCAACCATATGGTGGCTCACAACCATCCATAATCATATCTGGTGCCCTCTTCTGGCTTGCAGGCAGACATGCAGGCAGAACACTGAATACATAATAAATAAATCTTTAAAAATGTGTTGGGTATGGTAGCATGTGTTTATAATCCTAACAATGGGGAGGCGAAACAGAAAATCACTGGGGCATTCCAGCTAGCTGGCCTAGCATACTTACTGAGCTCTGGGCCAATGAGAGACTCTGTCACAAAAAAAAGAAAAAAGAAAAAAGCGGCTCCTGAGGTTGACTGTTGGCTTCCATACAAATGTGTGCACATATGCATATGCTTCTGCACATACACATGAATCCACCTGTAAACACACACACACACACACACACACACACACACCAAAGAGAATGCATTTGCGATGAGCATTGGAGGCAGAGTTGCCTATGTAGCAAAGGGGAGAAAGGAAGATGGGCACTAACTGTTGACACCCCTATTTAAAGGGTGATCTCACAAACAAGGCGAAGAAGACTCAGGTAACAGTGGGCTCAGTATAGCCAGAGTTTAGAAGACCCAGAGAGGGAAAAGACAGTGCCTGCTCCAAGGAGTTCCCATGCAGAGAAAAGAAATGTGGAGAATAAAGAGCATAAATTAGGTGCATTAATACTAGAAGCAGTGATGGGATGGAGGAAAGAAATAGATGAGGACAAGAAGAATTCTTCCTGGTCATGTCAAGAAAATTTTCCTAGAGAAAATGTACTTTAGATGAGTCATGGAAGAGAAGTGGGATTGCATTAAGTAGAAAAGATAAAACCCAAAAGAATTTTCCAAACTGCACATAAAAAAGTGTAGTGTGAGCAAAGAACAAGTTAGGTGCCTGATTGGGCCATGTCCTGAATAACAAGCAAAAGATTCTAGCTTTTATCTTGTAGACAAGAAGGAGGCGCTGAAGATTTGAAGCAGCAGAGTGACACGGCCAGATTTTTCTCTGCTTGCCTTATGTGACGATTCTCCCAGGGGAAGGACACACTGACAAAACTAGTCTAGAATAAATAGGTAGGCCGGATGCATGAGCAGACAGCAAGCTTTGAGGCACACTGAAGAGGTAAACTGTTTGGGACTCCAAGGCCAATTGGATGTGAAAGGTGAGGGAGCTGAAGGAGTCCAAATTTCTAATTTGGGAGCTAGGTGGGTAACTTTGCCAACAGCAAGAGCAGGAATACAGGAAAAAAGAACACATTTGGTGCAGCAAGAGGTGAGGGCAATGTTACATAATCAGTTGTGCTGGAGACATTTAGCCTTACACAGCAGGACTGATGAACTTTGAAAAGGAGATATGTAAGCAAAAAAATGTGATGTACAAATCATTTGATGGTTTAACAAGTGTATACAACATGAGGATAAGCAGCAAGGATGACTCTTGCAAATGAAAATGGTGGCCTCTTTCAATGTGTGGCCAAAGCACACCGCCCTCCAAAGGGGAAGAAGCAATCATCTTTGGTTCCTGGGAGTGATGATTAAATAGTGACCATTTTTAGACTCTATTCCACCAGTTTGCAACATTTTACATACAAGGGTCCCTTCCTAAGATGAAAAAAAGTCTCACTTCACCCACTCACACCCACAATAGTAGCTGTACTTTTAGAACTTACGGAATGAGAAAACCGCTTAACACATTTAGACATCTGTAGGCTTCATGCATCAAGTACCCGCTTCTTCAAGGGTTCATGGTCCCAACATGGAGGGCTATTAACAGATTCTGGTGCTTGTAGTGTAAAGGACATTTTGTTATAGCTAAAAATTCCTGGCAATTATACAGCTACACAGTTTTATACCCACAAAGAGATTTCCCCAAAGGATGGCTGAAAATTTGATTTCCCCAACCAAATACCAACAGAAAAATATCAGTCACTCAAATAAAATATAACGTATTGAACTGGGTGTGGTGATGCAGCCTTTAATCCCAAAATTTAGAAGTCTGAGACTGGCAGCTCTCTAGCAGCCTGATCTACATAGTGTGTTCCAGTCCAAAGGCTCTTATTTTTGTTGAATTCACACAAGTAATTCACGTTCTTAAAATTATAAAAAAATTTTCTGTGGTGCTAGCAAATGAATCCAGGGACTTGAGCATACTAGACAAGCTCTATATCTCTGAACCACATTTCTAGCCCTTCACACATTTTTCATTTGAGAGCCAGGTGGTGGTGATACACGCTTTTAATCCCAGCACTCGGGAGGCAGAGGCAGTTCGAGGCCAGCCTGGTCTACAGAGATGCTCCAGGACAGCCGGGCTACGCAGAGAAACCTTGCCTTGAAACAAACAAAAACCAAAAGAAAAAAATCTTTCTCACTTGAAATTTATTTATTTATTTACTTGTAGTGCTGGGGACAGGGCCCAGGGACTTTCAAATGCTAGGCCACTGAGCTGCGTCTTTAATTTTCATGGACATTCTGTACAGAAAACCTTGAAAACATGAAATAATAGGTAGAATGGAGGCCCTTTTGTCTGCGAGGTCCTTGGCCCAGCAAGAGTCCCTGCTCCTGAACTGAGGAGATCCATTCAGAGGGAACCTTCATCCGGCAAAGGATGGAGATAGAGACAGAGACCCATATCAGAGCACTGGACTGAGCTCTCAAGGTCCAGTTGAAGAGCAGAAGGAGGGAGAAGATGAGCAAGGAAGTCAGGATCGCGAGGGGTTGGTCCACCCACTGAGACAGTGTGCCTGAACTAATGGGAGCTCACCAAAGCCAGCTGGACTGGGACGGAACTATCATGGGATCAAACTGGACCCTCTGAATGTGGCTGACAATTGGGGCCAACTGAGAAGCCAATGATAATGGCACTGGGATTTGTCTCTACTGCATGTACTGGCGTTTTGGGATCCTATTTTATTCGGATGCCTACCTTCCTAAGTCTGGATGGAGGGGGGAGGGCCTTGGACTTCCTACAGGGCAGGGTATCCTGCCCTCTCTTAAGACTGGAGGGGGAGGGGGTGAGGGTGAGTGGGGGAGCGGGAAGGAAATGGGAGGAGGGGAGGAAGTGGAAATTTTGAATGGTATTATTTATAAAGCAATAAAAAAAGAAAAAAAAAGAAGTATAATGGATCTGCAAATCATTGCCATGTCATCACAACCCAGAGACAGCGGTACATTGCAGGTAATCTGGAGGATATGAAGCTGGGCGCATGTGACCAGGAGGAGCGCAGGAATAACTAAAAACAGGGCGTTTCAAAGAGAGGAGAGGAAGAGCTTTGGAAACTCAGTAAGGTAGTAACAGTAAACCAGAGAAAGTGCAGAGTACTCTAACCTGAACAAGCTTCAGCCCCTTCTGACAAGGGGAAGGGAAGCAGAAATCCCATCCAAAAGCACTTTGTTTTCTCCTCTCTGTGTTATCCTAGGAACTGAGCCCTCCAAAGAAGGCTATGCAATCAAAACATCGCCAAGTAAAACTGAAGAGATAGGCAGACAACAGATGTGCAAATTTAATCACAGAAACCCAAAAGGGCACAGCTCCTCAGTTATTTAATTAAAAGATAAAGAAAATGGGTAAATGCTAGGGAAAGATTTCCAAAGTTTACGATTAAAGATAATTGATGACCCCACAAAGAGGCTACAAATAAGCACATAGCCCTTATCTAAGACCTACACAAGGAAGTCAGTAACATGGAGGGACAATTAAGCAAGGAAGTTGAGATTTTGAAAACAGGAGAACGTAAAATAGAAAGGGTAGAAACAGGGCCAATGAGATAGTTTAGTGAGTTAAGTTGCTTGTACCACTGACAACCTGGGAAATATTTGGTAGATGAAGAAAAACTACTCTCAAAAATTCTCCCCCACAATAAATAAATAAAGTTAATAATATATATGTTAGAAATGAAAAATCAATAAATCCAAAATTTAAAAATAATAAAAAAACATTGTAGTCATCTGGCCGCCCGTGAGGCTGCATCCCTGGGTCCAAAAAGGCAGCCTCTTGGGGGCGTGACCCATGCGTGCATGCGTGGCTATCCCCACCCCTGTGCGCATGTGCAAGGCGTGTGTCACCCGCCATCTGCGTCACTAGCGTCTGACGCACCTACGCGATTCATCTGCGCATGTGCAAGGCAGCCTTTAAAAGCCAGAGGTACCATTCCCCTGCTCTCTCCTACCCCTCTCCTCACATTTTCCTCGGGCCGTGAGCACACCCCTCCTAATAAACTCCTGCGTGGGTTCGTTCGTGTCTCGTGTCTTTTCTACTCACGGCAAAAGTACAACAAACACCACCAATAGACTCAATAGAGCAGATGAAAGAATATCGGGAATGGAAGAAAAGGTTAACAAAACATTACATTTACAAATAAGAAGAAATAAGAAAATAAATATCCAGGTGTCAAGTGCACAGCATTTGGGAGGCAGAGGCAGGCAGATCTCTGTGAACTCAAGGCCAGCCTGGTCTACACAGCAATTTCCAGGACAGCCAGGGCTACACAGAGAAACCCTGTTTCAAAAAACTAAGAAAAAAAAGAAAGAAAGAAAGAAAGAAAGAAAGAAAGAAAGAAAGAAAGAAAGAAAGAAAGAAAGAAAAAGAGAAGGGAGAAAGGGAGGGAAGGAGGGTGGGAGGAAGGAAGGAAGAAGGGAGGGAGGGAGGGAAGGAAGGAAGGAAGGAAGAAACAGAGAAAGAAAGAAAGAAAAGTGACTATGACCAAAACTTCCAAGAATTCTGGGTCAAAAGACCAAACCCAAGAATCCATAGGATGGGAGTTGAGACAAAAACAGAACACACTGAGAATCTAATCAATAAAATAGCAGCATAAAAATCCCCAAATCTAGAGAAATAAATACAAATTCCAAAGACATTTGGAACCCAAAATAGGCATGGCAAAGTAAGATTCCCTCCATGGCATGCTACAGTCAAGAAGTCAAAAATACAAAACAAAGAAACAATGTTAAAAGCTTTAAGGAAAACTACCACTTACTTACAAAAGCAAACACAGCATAAAAACACCAGGTGTCTTATCACAACCCTAAAACTAACCAAAGAAGAAGGAGGTTGAGGAGGAGCTATTTCAAGTTCTCAATGTAAGTAGCAACCAACCAAGGGTCTTCTATCGAACACAAAGCTATATTTTAAAATTGACAGAGAAATAAGGACATTTTAAGACTACTATAAACTAAGCCAGCTCAAGCACAAACCAACCACAGAGCAGAAGATAATTTTTATGTATTCTTTGTGTCATCTTTCACATCATGCATCTCCATCCCATTAATTTCCCCATTCCTTTGTATCCACCCTTGCAACTTCTGCTCCCCCCCACCCCTGGCACAAATAAAATAAAATTTAAGAGAAAAAAGAAAAACAAAAACAGAGAAGGAAAAAAATCATTCTTGTCATGGAAGCTGTAGCGTGACACAGCGAGTCAAGTCACACAGTAAACCCTTTATCCACACATCTTTACTTGCAAGTGTTCATTGTAAAGTATCCTTGGTCTGGTTTGAGGCCTCTGGTTTCTGCTACACTATCGATGCTGGCCCTCACTGGAACTCCTCTTGGTTATCCTGCTGTGACCCTTTGTCGTGGAGATCCTTCAGCGCTGGATCTAAAGGACTGGTGTCTTCACTTGCTCCAGCAGATCACAGATGGGGTGGATGTTGGAGCACATAGCCCTGGTCTGGGCCTGGATAGTTGGAGGGTTGGTCAGACCACCAGCTCTTCCCTGTCTTCACCACCAGGGTGAGCTCTCCTGCATTGTCCTGGCGAGTTCAACCCTTGCAGCAAGGAGTAAGGGATGGGGCCAGTTCTCCCACTCTCAAGTCCTTAGGGTCCTCTGTCCACCTCCACCTTCAGGCCCAGCTCTACTGTGTTACCCAGGTGAGGTGTAGGTGCCACTCTCCTGAGTGCTGCAGCTGATGAGGGGCAGAGCCAGCTCTCTCACATGCCTTGGGCATTGATGGGGGGGCGCATCTCTCCCCTGCCCATGCTGACAGATGAGTAATGGGGACAGCTCTCCCATGCTCACAACTTTGGAGCTGGCTCACCCACACCTCCGCCAGTGGGGTTGGCTCTGTTGTGCTATTGTGCTTTACTGTGTGTAGGGCCTAGCAGAAGATATTTCAAGGATTACTACACACAAAGGAGAAAGAGAAACAGGAAGTCTCAATCACGAGAGCACAGAAGAACAAACTTCCTGAGAGGAACAGATGAACAATGGAAAATTAAAGAATCAATTGTGGCCAACACAGAAAACCAGCAAACCTCTAATGCTAATAAAAGATAAAGAAAAGAGCAAGTGATAATCAAACACGCCCCCCAATCAACCAAAAAATGACAGGAATTCATTTTTAAAAATCTCTCAATAATAATCTGAAATGTAAGTGACCTCTGCTCATCAACAAAGAGATGCAGAATAGCTGACTGGAATAAAATATTATATCTAACTCGTCTAACTATGCATTATCAAGAAACAGACTGGAAAAGACACACACGCATCAAGGAATGGAAGTCAGCCTATTAAGTGAACGGAAGCTGAAAATACACTGGCATAGCTAGTCTAGCACCTGACGATGAAGATTCCAAATTAAGTCAGAAGCTATAAATACATACATAATAATAAAGAGACTATAACAATCATAAATACACATGCATAAATATTAAGGCTCCCAATATAAAAAAAAACCACTAATGGGCACAGAAGGCCACATGGCTCTTTTTTTTTTTTTTTTTTTTTTATTTTTTTTCCACATGGCTCTTGATATAATAGTAGTGGATGACTTCAGTACTCAAGTCTCCCCAAGATATGACTTATAAACAAACAAACAAACTAATAAATATTAGGGAAATTCCAATGAAAACTGCTTTGTGATTTCATCTTAACCCCTATCAGAAAGGGATCAGCAAAGAGCTGGGTGGAGGCAATGAGGGAGAGCTGTAAATCAGAATAAAATATAGTGGCACATAGAAAAATGTTACAGTGGAACTCATTAACTTGCAGGCTAATTTAACATTTAACTAAAATTTTGTTGCTTATTTTTGAGACAGGGCTTTTATATGTTGCCCAAGCTAGTTTGACTTTGTATTTCTCCTGCTTTTACCTCCAATGTGTTGGGATTATGTAGAAGTTAGCTCGATTCAGGAAATAACCAGGCTAGTTAAAAGACAAACAATTATATTTTTATTTATTATAAGGGGAAAAGTCATGAAACCGGAATGACAAATCTAAGCTCAGCTGTGCAGCGAGGGAACCACAGAGAGAGTGCACCTGGACCATGAGCCCATTTTTTTTCTCCAGGTCCCAGAAAGCCACACCCTAACTTGGACCCACCTCGTAAAGATAATTGGTTAACAAGGCTTCCCCATCACCTCCCCCTTTTATCTAAACAAGAGAGATCCAAACCCAATACCAAACTATATACAATAGGAACAGCTATCAAATATAAAATTACAAACAACATAAACAATATTAAGCAAGGAACACATGACAAATGTTTTAATAACCATTCTGTTTCAAAGAGTCTAAGTCTTGCATCAGAAGTAAGCTTGGCTAAATCGTAAGAGGAAGGTAACTATGACTATCTAATCTTCAACCCCATCGAAGGCCTGAGAAGGGAGATAATATTACTTGAGTAGGCAGGAAGTGCAATCAAGTAGCTTCCAAAGCCAGCAGTACATGACAGAAACAACTGGCTACCTGAGCAATCACCCAAAGCCTCATTTGCAACGTTGAAGAAACCAACTTTAGCTAAGGCCTAGTGTAACTGACAGACCATTTTTAGAGGCAGAGAATTTTTTAGAACCATCTTACCCTGTCTTGGCAAGGTTTGGCAGTCCTTTTTCTTGTATCCTTCTTATCCAGTCTGAATACCATGTACTTTGTCAGTGGTTGAGACATGGGCAGTTCCTTGCCCAAAGGCCAATTGTGCCAAGAAGAAAACAAACTCCGAGTGGAGTGTCTTTGGTGCTCAATATTCTCTCGGGAATAGATTGGTGCTGTCAGGAGCAATCATGTCTCATGTCAACAGAATCCTAAGTTATTTAAATGCCACGTTTTAGAGATCCTTGAAGTGGTTGAAGATTACCTATCTAGGCAGAATACAATCTCTATGTATCTAAAGAACCTAATTAATCTGACTTCTATAACAAACATGAACAACTATTGACCTATAATATTTAATACCTGTATAACTTAAAGACTAATACTTCATGTCAGAATATTAAATAATCTGTAAATAAATGTGCAACAAATGAGAACAATGACCTCAAAATGTGAACAATGTATAAGTATCTTGATCAGAGGTAAGAATAATATATAATGCAATATGAAAATATATCCTAAAATTTGTATCAATATACAAAATGTCCTAAACAAAAGTAGAAACATGTATGTATACAATCTGACAAAGTAACTTTGCATAGTAAACACATACTGTAAACAGAAATAACAAATATAATTTGAACTTGTATCAATATACAAAAAACACTACCAATGTAAATTATCCATAAATAATTGTTCACAAGTATTCACTCTATTACCCACTATTATCCCTTTTTTATTTTATTTCTAAACCTACATAGTTTCCACCCAAACTCTCAATCTGATATAAGTAATAATCAACAACCCCTAAATGGTATTCCCAACCCTGAGGACAAACTTTTGTTGGGAGAGGGGACATCATCCTCTAGAATTGCTTCCCGCTGTCATGGGGGTGATGCTCTCTTTATGGGATCCTGCAAAAGTAAAGTGATGGCTAAGTTTCAAGATTACTGTCTAGCATAGTTGCAAATGATTTCCGAGCAGTCGATATGGGTTTTTTCCAAAGTTCTTGTTTGGAGTTCTGGCCAGAATGTCATGAGAAGGTGCACCATGTCAGTTCCAGGACAGCCAGAGCTCCATAAAGAAACCATGTCTCAATAAATAAAGCATAACAAAACAAGAAAATTAATTCCTTCTGGTCCCAGTATTAGGACCCTCTGTTTTCACCTTTCATTCTATGGCCTTGAGCCAAACTCGCTTCTCTAAGCTTTATGTCTCAGATTTATTACTCATTGTCAATTTCATACATGTATATAATGTATTTTGATCATACTCGTTCCCGTACTACCTTCTCTCCTCTCCCTCCAGCTCACCCTCTTCCTCTCAAAAAATTCTCCTATGTTTGTGTCTTGTGTTGTGTTGTTTGGAGGATCTCAGTGTGTTTGACTAGGGTGTCTGCATAAGCAGATGGGAGGTTATTTACTGGAGCATGGGCAGCTAACCAGAGACAACAGCACTGAAGACAATGATTCCTTCTCCCCCAAGCAACCATTAACTGCCAAGAACTCCTCAAGACTGAGTGGGGCCTCATGAGTCCCTCCTCCACCTATGATTGAATGTTGAAGGGCCCCATCTTTTGCAGGCCTTGTGTAGGTAACCACAGTTGCTGTGAGTTCCTGAGCACGATGGCTGAGGACTTATTTTGCTAGTCTTTCAAATATAAGTGTTTAAGATTGGCAGGCATCAAAACACTTATTCCCACACTTTGTACAGCATGAACTTGAAGCCCACTAAACTGTCTTTCAAGATCATCCACACATAGGGCAGGCACCGCGGTCCATGCCTATAATTGCAGCAATTAGGGGGTGAAGATGGGATTTCAGTCATTCTTGAGTGCATAGCACTTAGATGGCAGCCTGGGATGAGCGAGACTGCCTCAAACAAAGAAATAAACAAAAGCAAGCAAGCAAACAAAAGGTTTTTTAGAATAATCTGGCAAGGTTTTCCAGGCAGAATTAGAATTTCATTTTCAGGTGAGCATGCTGAAGCATAACTGAACCTATCCAGGGCCCTTGATTTCTGGGCCAGTGCTTTGCTCTATGGTGTGTGTGTGTGTGTGTGTGTGTGTGTGTGTGTGTGTGTGTGTGTGTGTGTGTGTGTTTGTGCGCACGTGCATGTGCACGCGCATGCACATCTAACTGGGGATTCGGTTTCATGCATGCTAGGCTAGTGCTCTACCTCAGAGCTCCAGCCTCAGGCATTTTCAGTTTTGAGACTGAGGGGTACTATTTCTCTTTCTGTTTCAGTGTCCTAAGTAGCTGAATTTATAGGCATGCTCCACTGTGCACGGCTACAATGCATTTTCATACAGTAAAAAACAAGAAAGAAGCCAAGATGCTTAGTCTGCATTTGCTCACAAAAAAATGAAAAAATGCATTTCTACTTGTAATAAAATATCTTTTGGAAGTACATAAGATAATTTGTGACCATTGGAGAAGGAAAATGAATGGCTATTATAGAGAAAGTCTTCTCTTCCATTCCTTTGGGACTTTCTCCCTTAAAAAAAACAAGCAGTACATGTATTTTTAAAAGCACATTGAGCATATATTTAAAATATATTGACAATTATAAGTACATCCCCATGTAATTACAGACCAGGCTGAAAAATAAAACTATAATCCACATCATAAAAAGCTCATGTCATCAATAGGAAATATGGGTTTTGTTTACTTTTATGTGTATGAGTGTCTGCCTGCATATATGTATGTGTACCATGTATGTACCATGGAGGTCAGAAGGGGACATCAGATCCCCTGGAACTGGAGTTACAGACTATTGTAAGCTCCATATGGGCCAGGCGGTGGTGGCGTACGCCTTTAATCCCAGTACTCAGGAGGCAGAGGCAGGCGGATCTCTGTGACTTTGAGACCAGCCTTGTCTCCAGAGTGAGTTACAGGACAGCCAGGGCTGTTATACAGACAAATCCTGTCTCAAAAAACCAAAACCAAACCAAAACAAAACAAACAAGGAAAAAACAAAAAAATTTAAAAAGCTCCATGTGGGTGTTGGGGACTGAACCCAGGTCCTCTGCAAGCCAGACAGGTGCTCCTCACTGTTGAGCCACCTGTGCAGCTTAGAAATACGGATTTCAAAGCCGGGCGGTGGTGGCGCACACCTTTAATCCCAGCACTTGGGAGGCAGAGGCTGGCGAATCTCTGTGAGTTCGAGGCCAGCCTGGTCTACAAGAGCTAGTTCCAGGACAGGCCCCAACGCTACAGAGAAACCCTGTCTCAAAAAAACCAAAAAAGAAAGAAAGAAAGAAAGAAAGAAAGAAAGAAAGAAAGAAAGAAAGAAAGAAAGAAAGAAAGAAAGAAAGACGGATTTCAGACTCAGCATTTGTTTGAACTTTTTGAATTTTAACCATGTAAATATATTAAGTATTCAAAAGCAGCTATTTGCTCCTTTCTCCCCACTGTCCTTCAAGATGCCATGGAAGTCTGTGACAATCAGTGTTAACTGTGAACAATCACCTGGCAGGCAGTGAAAATTTATCTCAATTAGGACTAGGACTAGGCTTTGAGAATGTCTATGAGGGATTGCCTTCATTGTGTTAATCTGTGTAACAGAAAAAGACTTGTTTTAACTTGGGGTTGGCATTGCTCGTGTGGAGAATCTTGGGCTGAATCAAATGGAAAAGGAGAGCTGAGCATGCATTCACCCTTCCCTATTGTCTGATTCTGGATGTGATATGAGAAGCTGCTTCACGCCCCTGCTGTCTTGACTTCTCTGTGGTCTTAGTTAGGGTCTCTATTGCTCTGGTAAAGCACTGTGACCAAATGCAGTATGGGAAGTAAATGGCTTATTTAGGTTAGATATCCTGAATCACATTCCACCAAGGGAAACCAAAGCGGGAACCTGGAGCAGAGGCAGAGGGATGCTGCTTACTGGCTTGCTCCTCATGGCTTGCTCGGCCTGCTTTCTTATAGAACCCAGGACCTCCAGCCCAGGAGTGGTACCACCCACATTGGGAAGGGCTGTCCCCCTTCAATAACTAATTAAGAGAATGCCCTATAGACCTTCCTATAGGCGATCTGATGGAGGAATTTTCCCAGGATTCTTTCTTTCTAGATACATATAGGTTTGTGTCAAGTTGACAAAAACTAACGGGCATTCTTACTATGATGTAGTGACTTAACTGTGAGCCACGACAAACCCTTTTCTCTTTCAGTTACTTTCCCCCAAGTATTTGTCAAAAGATTCGTCTGTTTCTGCTATGTGTCTGTATGTAGGCATGCCCTAGTGCTTGGAGGCCAGAGGGACTGCAGCCCTTGGAGCTGGAGTTACAGGGAGTTGTGAGTCGCTGATGTGGGTGCTGGGAATTGCATTTGGATCTTTTGAAAGAGGAGCAAGTGCTCTAAACCGCTGAGCCACCTCTCTAGCCTCTGTCCAAGTATTGTATCCCATCAACAGGAAAAGAACTAAAGCAAGGTCTTCAGTTGTTTTGTGGGAAAAAGCGATGTGGTAGTTTTTCCGTATCCAAATGAACAACAGTAGAGAAATCTTCTGACAAGGCATGAGGGTGCATACCTGTAAATCAGGAGTCTGGCCAGGTGATGGTAGCATATGCCTTTAATCCCAACACTTGGGAGGCAGAGGCAGGCAGATCTCTATGAGTTTGAGGTCAACCTGGTCTACAGAGTGAGTTCTGGGGCAGCCAGGGCAGTTAAATAGAAACCTTGTTTCTAAAAAAAAGAAAAAAGAAAAAAAACCCTGAAGAGTCTGTAACAGGAGGATTATGGGTCTAAAGACAGCCTGGGTTACACAGAGAGACCCAATCTAAAGAGAAAATAACCTACAAGACTCATATATATACATATTATACATATTATATACCACATATATTATATATGTCATATATGAGTTAACTAAGTGTTAACATATATAATCCTTACATTAATCCTATAAAAGAGTAGTAATTATCTTCAAAATGCAATGAGAAAACAGGCACACAGGCAGAAAGTAACTCGTTCAGTCCTACTGAAGCCGTGTGGCAAAGAGCTGAAATCTGTACTTGGGCAGTTCTATACAAGAATTCAAGTTCTTTGCCCTTACGTGATGTTGTCTTTGTAAATTCTAGAAACCACACTATGAAGTACTGTCATCCCTGGTCTCTAGCAAGCAGAGAAGGGAAGCTGGTTGGGAATATGAAGGGGATTAGATGAAAGAGGGAGGGGA
This sequence comes from Ondatra zibethicus, assembly GCA_004026605.1. NCBI lineage: Eukaryota > Metazoa > Chordata > Mammalia > Rodentia > Cricetidae > Ondatra > Ondatra zibethicus. The sequence continues at coordinate 70,983 of PVIU01007229.1, read as the reverse complement.
ACAAGAGAGAGGAAGAGTAATGGACGTCCATATGTGTGCGCGCGTTTGAGATCTAGATACATTGTGCACATGTATGAAAATGCCATAAATTAAACACACACATATACACGTAACAATAATAAAGAAAATGGGGCTATCAACTTGAGAGTGTGAGGGTGAACATAGATTGGGTTCCAGGGAAAGTAGCTAGAAGGAGCCGGAGGGAAGAAAGGAGGAGGGGAAATGATGTAATTCTATTTCAATTTAAAACAGTATTTTAGGCTGGTCATGGTAGTACACCCCCCTTAATCCTAGCACTTGGGAAGCAGAGACAGATGGATCTCTGTCAGTTTGGGGCCAACCTGGTCTACATAGTGAATTCCATGCCAGTTAAGACTATGTAGAGAAACCTGTCTTAAAAACTAAAAACAGCTGGGCGGTGGTGGTGCACGCCTTTAATCCCAGCACTTGGGAGGCAGAGACAGGCGGATCTCTGTGAGTTCGAGGCCAGCCTGGTCTACAGAGCTAGTTCCGGGACAGGCACCAAAGCTACAGAGAAACCTTGTCTCAAAAAAAAAAAAAAACCACAAAAAACCCTAAAAAACAGAAAACAAAACCACTATTTTAAACAATTTTAAATTGTATTTAGTTCACAGTTTTAGAAGCTATGAATTCAAACAAACAGTGCGACACTGGTCCAGGCTGTGTCACATCATGGTGGGACTTTTGCATCTCTCTATGTTCTCTTCTTCCTCCTCATTCTTCCCTCCCCTAATAGTGCCAGTAGGATTCAGGCATTACAACTTCACCCTAGTGATCTAAACTAACCACTTTCCAAAGTGGTGGTATTGTTTTTAATGTTTTATTAGCATATGTTTATTTTGCATAATGTATGTTTGTGTATGCACAAATACATAAAAATAACCTGCTAACTCTATTTTTGTTGCTAGTGTGCATATCGTTTCAGGGCTGACTGCTCTGTGTTGGACATCCACTAAAGGGGCGCATCCCTGGGAGAGGGTAATTTTCCTTCTCCTAGCAGCCGTTAGTTGCCTGCAGTACTTTGTCAAGGGGTGCCAGCTACACTTATTTGTGGGTGTAAGGATAGTTTTAGAATGTAGTAAGAAATTATGCTGGTCTAGCAAAGTGGCAGTGGCAGATTCTTTTCCAAGGTCCATGACCTCACTAGCCCCCAAAAGTTGGCGCGGTTTCCAGTACTGGGCATGATTTCCCTCCTGTTGAGTGGGCCTCATCAAAGAAGCCTCTCTTTACAGCAAATGGAAACCATCACAGAAAAACACGACTGGACACAATGCAGACAAACTTTACACACACACAGACACACACACACGCAAGCAAGCAAAGGCAGAATGCAGTGAATCTGTCAGGGGTAGTATCAAGCTGAGAAACCCTGCAAAGCACTTAAATGCCTTTTGCAGGATATCTTAGAAATAAATTTCTGGACTGACAAGGTTCTCAGTTTGAGCTCAGAGCTTTCTCAATATCTAGAGCTCAATCAATACTTTAAAATGAACGAATAAACTCTTTCCACCTAAAAGCTGACGGTTAGAAACTTACCCTACTGAGAGAGCTACAGAATTAGACAAGGATGTCTACTACAGTGTAATGTGAGAGAGCAAAAACAGTGTGATTGACTCAAATGTCCATCAACAGGAAACTGGTCTGTGGCCTATGCCTGAGAGGAGGCACAGCACGACGGTTAAGAGCATAGGCCCAGAGCCAGAATGTTCGCCTCTGCATCTGGCTCTGCCACTTACTAGAGAAAATCTGCACCAGCTTTCTAACCTTATTGTACTTCAGCTGCTCAAGCTACAGAGCAGGGTAACAAAAACACCCTGGACGTGCGCCTCCTCTTTTACTGCCACGCTGTCCAGTACAAAAGCCACACTGTGAGAGGAAAGGTGGTCATGCAATGTCACCTTGGACTGAGGGAGAGAAGTCAGCAGCCATGGGAAAGATATCTATGTCTCATCATTTTGATGCAAGCGGTGAATTCATACGTTCTGGCGTTTAGCAAGTACTCAAATGTTTTCCATTGCAGCTACTCATACAGGAATGTGACGAAGCTGCTAGAAAGACATAGCTCTATATGCATTGACTTATCAGATGCTATCTTAATTTGCTTTCTATTGCTGTGATAAACACCACAACCAAAAGCAACTTGGGGAGGAAATGGTTTATTTCACCTCACAGCTTCTCATGAAGGTATCAGGGCAGGAACTCAAGGAAGGAACCTGGAGGCAGGAACTGATGCAGAGGCCACGGAGAAATGGTGTTTTCTGGCTTGTTCCTCATAGCTTCCTCAGCCTCCTTTCTTATACAGGACCCCCTGCCCAGGGGTGCTCTGCCCACAGCAGATTGGACTCCCCCACATCAATCATTAGTAAGGAAAATTCCCCACGGCCTTGCTCACAGGCCAGTCTTCCAGAGGTACTTCCTCAGTGGAGGCGCCTTCCTCCGAAATAGCTCTAGCTTGTGTCAAGCTAGACTAACCACACTAAACACCGCAGATGCCAAACATATATTTTGGGTCAAAGCAAACATCTGTTAGAATGCTACACTTGATAAAAGTCCAATTTTGTAAGTGCATTTATAAATCTACGTGTGAATATGTGCAAAAAGAAAGCCTAGACAAATACACACCAAACTGTTTACTGACACTTCTGGGGAGCTGCATAAATGGAATTCTCTCTATTTTTTCTTTACCCGCCCCCACTTTTGACAAACCATTTATTATTCTCGGAAGAAAAAGACTTGGAGTTTTAAGGTGGACAAGTGTAGGGAAGAAGAGATTGAGATGTCTTCCTGCAGCTACAGACGCCTTGCCTCAGCCCGAGGTGGCCTGGCATGTCCGTCTTCCCTCTCCCGACGTGACCTTTCTACTAGACAACATGGTAGCAAGAAAGGAGGCACTCATGACATATGTGCCCCTAGAATCAATTCCTGCAGCATAGCCAACGCCAAGTTTCTACTTCTGATGAACCTGACATAATGAATAAACCCAAGAAACTCCACCTGTCAAATAGGAAGAGACCTGTGAGATCATCTAAGCAACCTTTAATTGACAGGTGGAAATTGACAAGGAAAGGCATTCCTGTGATAAGACCTATCACGCACTTTTGAGAAATGAAATTGATTTCCCATCTGAAGGCCTAAATATACATCCTTATAGGTGAGAATTTTATTCCAAGAGCCAATTAACTCAATTAAGCTGGAACTTTGCTACTAGTGAGAGTGTAAGCGACTTTGGAGAGGAAATTGAGACTATCTCTTAAAGCTGCTGCTGCTCATATTTTATGAGTGAACAATTTCATTCCAGATAATCTTCCTGACGGAAGCATTCACCTAAATGTAACTACCTAAGAAGGAACACAGAAGCCCTGGTGGTCATAGCTCCGATCTGGAGGTTGTCTAAATCACCAGAAGTAGAATGTGGTAAATAAATTCTGCTTAGGTTCATAAATACATTACTGAAAAATAAGTGAATTCGAGCCACATATTACAACATGGATGGATTTCATAAGTATAATATTGACTATAAAAACAAGTTGTAGAATAATATATGCATTAAATGCCATTGATACAAAATATAAAGAGCAGCATATGTTTTTAAACACACATATATACACATATATGAATATATCTATATGCACACACATATATAGAGAGAGAAAGAATTAAAGTATGAATAAATGAAAGAGAGTAACAAAAACTACATCCAGGATAGTATTCACTGTGGAGGGAGGGAGCTTTAATTATGAAAAATTGACTATTAGTAATGTCTTTCTGGACATCACATTATTCTTGATGCTGCTTTGAATGTGCAAAACATTTCATAACGCAGTGCTTTTAGGAGTTCAACAAATCCCGTGCCGAATAGAAAGCTGATCATTTTCAGATATAACAAGACACTAAATGCAATGTAATAAATATAGATGCTGCATTTAAAATTAGAAGATCAGTCCTTAAAGCTTCTTCATTTTTTCTGGGATCAGTTCCACAGGAAGGACCCTACCAGAGACCTAGCAGTTGGGTGCAGTAGGTGGAAATCAGGAGATAATCTCTCAGCCTTTCATTAGCTATAGGAAGGAGAGCGATTTGGTTAGCCTCTTGGGTTTGCACATTTGAAGCTACAATGCTGGAGCAGATTGTCTTAGAGACTTTTGTTTTCAGATAACTGCTTCCTTCAAGTTTTTGCTTCTTTATTTGTTTGTCTGATTGATTAATTGGTTAGTTAGCAACAATGGCTAAACTCATCCCTGCAAAATGCTCAAGTGTTTCCTATGTCAAAAATATTCAGATTTATTCTTAGCTGTCCTCCTCAGAGCCTTTAATATGGTTTATGTATATTGTCACACTCCAAGGGGAAAATTCAGTTAAGAAGCATTTCCAAAACATTGCTTGTACCCACACACACAGACACACACTTTAAAACAGAATCTATTAATATTATCCTAAAACTGTTGCCCTGGAAAGATTTTCTTACTACTTTAGCTGTCACTGTTTGGAATCCTTTGGAAGGACTAGTAAGATGGCTCAGTGGGTAAAGACACCTGCTGCCAAGCCTAAGGACCTGAGTTTGATCCCTGGGACCCACATGATGGGAGGAACAGAGCTGACTTTTGCAAGTTGTCTTCTGACCTCCACATGAATCATGGCACGTGCCCCCTCATTCCACATGCACTTGAGATAAATTAAAAGGTAATAAAAAGATAAAAAAGAGTAAGACTCCCTTTGAAGGGAAGACTGTGATAATGTTCTGTAACACCCACTGAGTGGGGTTTTCTTTCAGTGGATGTCCTTGATCAGTTTTGTGATCCAGCTTCCCTGGTATAATGGCAGATCGAACACCAGAAACTTCTGAGCATCGGCGATGGGAAGGACCATATCCTAAATGTATTCTTTCCTCCCTGGATTTTGGGCCTATCCTAAATTTGCTGCTTCGAGCTAAGCTCCCTTCTTTTAGGTGACAGCAGAGTGAAAGGTGTCCCTGGTGGCAGCTCAAAGCCACTCAGCTAGGGCCTAATCTGGAAGGTACAAGTCTCTTCCTCTGTGCCTTCATCTCCCACATCAAGAGTTGGCAGGGATCAGCACTTGAAGGCAGAGAGACCTGCTCACCCAGGGAAGGAGCGGCTCTGTCTCCCTTCAGGGACAGGACATTTACTTCAACTTCCAGCACTGACATTCCTTGGACCCTTCTCCCCACCCAAACCTCAGCACAAGAATCTGCTGAGGTGTGTGGCTTCCACCAGACTTTCTTGGAGATGACTTACTTCGGGGCCTCTAATTTAGAAATGAAATTCCTTTGTGAAAGTATACATAGAGATTTTTAATGCCTTTGTTCTTTTGAACAATGGAAAGGAAAGCACAAAAGTGTGTTCTTTTTCTGACTGCAAACGTCATACTCTCAATAGCAGCTAACAGGAGATGCTCCTAAGATCTCCTATCCCCACCCCCAGCTACCTCACCTGCTTGGAACCCCTGAGATCTATCCCCACTTACCTATCAAAAGAAGGATAAACAGCATTTATCCTTCCAGTCCCAGCCCCATGTACCAGGTTGGGGCACTTAGCCTGGGGCTAGGAGAGGCAGGGAATATAGAAGGAACTGGGGTGTTGGACTCTGGAGAAGTAAGCTCTGTGTCAAATCACTCCAAACTATGCTCTGGAGAGGTAAAGGCTGCCTCCTGGTTACAGGAGGCAAAGAAGGAATCAGAAAAAAGAGCAGACAATGGGGGAAATTGCATCAGGGAAAATGAAGGGAGTCAGGAAGTCAGTGCAGAGATGCTATGATCCCTTAACCGGGGGCTCTGAGGCCTGAGCCCAGTTTACTTCAGGGAAGAACTCCCGTGTCCTGTCTCCTGGCTAGAACACTCATTTGCTCAGAAAATTAGAGGTCTAGTATTGCCTCTCTCCTCTTCCCAGCAAATGCTTTCCACACATACGCCTTCCCTCTCACCGGTAATCCTGCCCTTAGACAAAAAGCATGCCACCAAAAAAATTTAAGTTAAATAAATAAACACCCCATTCCTATCAAAGGAACAAGCCATGGACCTTCCTCTTATTCATCTTTTAGATCACAAATGCTCAAATTGGCTTGAGTTACTAGTCTTCCTTGTATCTTCTTTCTCCTTTATGAATCCAATCAGTGACTACTTCATTAGAAACATTTTTAATGCAAGTTTCCCCGCAAGGCACATGCAAGGGGACAAGAACAGGCGGACCAACACCCCCTTAGACAGTGCTAGCCCTGAAGCTTCCCTTCTTTCAGCCAGCTGAACGAAGGCGAGGCTTGGGAATAATTGCTCTGTGGCCTACCTTCGGATTCCGTCAGGTCTGTGAAGCAGGCGGGTAGGTTGGAGGCTGGGAGGCCCGGGCTAAGCCGCCTCTGTGAATCAGCAAAGAAGTCCCTGAGACAGGGATGCCGACAGCTGCTGTGTGCACACTCTCCCTCTGTCTCTCCCACCTCCCTGTCCTCCTTCTCCTTCTTCTCCTCCTCCCCTCTCGGTGCCGCTCTGTGTTGCTATGCAATCATCACCAGTACTAACAGCACCGTTCCAACCTCCGGCAAAGATACCCTTGACTGGACGAATGTCGAGAGAGCAAGGACAGTTTTCTCAAAGTACCAGAGCCGTGGCAGCTCTCGGAGATTTTCAATTCATTAGAAGCAGAAGAGCAAAGCGGAAGAGCCTGAAAGGCAGAGGGGGAGAGGGAGAGAAGGAGGAGAGACTTCCACTGGGAGGAGGAGACAAAAGAGCCCCGGAGATCAATACACGAGCTGCTGAGCTGAGCAAAGTGTCTGGCCCCCAACTTCCACATATTCAGCCCAGAGCCAAAACCAACTTTGGAGCCAGCAGCTGGCAGGGGCCCCTCAGTAGCCAGTCCAGGATTCAATTTCTGTTCCGGGAGTGTTCTGAAACACTCTTCTCTCACAATTGTCATTGATACTCAAGGTACAGTCTGGGGCACAGCACAGACTGCCAGTGACCTCTGAGCTCTTGGAGTCACTCCCTCTTAGCCCTTCAGTGTGTGAAACTCAACAAGTAAAGAAAAGAAAAGGGACTCTGAATTCGATTTGAGAGAACACAGCCCTTTCCTGGCGCACCTCACTGGCTTCCCCACTTACTGCCATTGATTTCGTCCACACCTGCTCTCACTCTTTTAACTGTGAAAGATTTAAGTTGCCCACACCCCGGCAGATCTGGATGCAGGACATCACATTCCTTTACTGAGGGCTCAGCACACAGCAGATCATGTAACACAGATTTGTTGAGAGACTGAGCATTGAATGGGTGGCTGCTAGCTGCCATCGCCTACCTTTAAAGAGACTAAGGCTTGAAGCCCTTGCAGCCCCAGGCCTTGGCAGAGAGACCCCTTCCTTCCTCCCTCTGCTTCTGAGAACTGTACGGGAGGAGGGGACTGCTTCGGGGTGTTACTGAATTCCCCTGACGATGGGAACTATGCTCTGATGACCGTGGAACTTAAAACAGAAAAAATGTTTCTGGATTAGTGGGATCTGGGGCTGGTGTTCATATGTCTAAAGGACTGAGAACTATTACAATGACTATTACAATCTATTACAATCACTGTTTTATTATTATTATGTATTGAGTTGCACTTCCTTTATTTTGTGATTTCTTTTAAATGGCAGAAGTTTTTTTATTTGTTTTTTTATTTGAGACACGATATTATGTATCCCAGGCTGACCTCAAACTTGCTATGCAGTTAAGGGTGACTTTGAATTTCTGATCCTTCTGCCTTCACCTCCTGGTGCTGCCATTATAGGCCTGCAGGACCATGTTGGTTTATGTTGTGGCAGAGGACAAGTCCAGGGCCCCGTGTATGCTAGTCAACCACATCACCAACTTAACTTTGTCCCAAGCCTTGAGAAAAATATTTTAAAATAATTTAAATTGAAAAATAGTAATGGCGCTTATTCAGTGGGGTGTAATTGAATGTTTTAAACTATATTTACATTGTAGAGATACTCAGCTAATTAATATAGCACCATCTCACCAACTTAGCATCTTTTCTTGGTGGAAATGCTATAGCCTTTCAGCAATTTGGGAAGAAACTCATTATTATCTGTGGTCACGTGGTGCAATATTATCGTTATGAATGTTTTCAATATGATCATTATTCAAGAGCCTCTGTTAGGAAAAAGTGTGTGTGTGTGTGTGTGTGTGTGTGTGTGTGTGTGTATGAGTGTGCGCACATGCGTTTCAGAATAAGATTTTAAAAACTGAAGTCACTGGCTTCAGCAAATGGCTAGAAATAAGGCCTGATCTCTTCGAAGGAAACAAAATGGGAACTAACTGCCCTTCCCAGAAGCTTTTAAAAATATTTATTTATTTTTATTTTGTGTGTGTCAGTGGTTTGCTTACATAAATGAATACGCACTATGTGTATGTATGTCTGGTGCCCGTGAAAGTCAGAGAGAGGTGTCAGACTCCCTGGAACTGGAGTCATTAGGGACGGTTATGAGCCACCATGTGTGTGCTGGGAACTGGATCTGGGTCCCCTGCAAAGAGCAGTAAGTGCTCTTAGCCACAAAGACACCAGGCCCAAACCAGGTGCAAGAAATGTCACTGGTTTCTGGGCTGGGGAGATGACTTGGCTGGCAGAGTGCTTGCCTCACAAGTGTGGAGACCAGAGTTTGGTTCCCAAACACCACGTTAAAAAAAAAAAAAAAAAAAAAAAAAAAAAGCACAGGATCTAAATGCTGAGTCGGCAAGATGGGCAGCAGAGGCAGTCAGAATCCTAGAGCCTCGCTGGCCAGCTGACCCGCGCACTTGGTAAAGTTCCAAGTCAATGACCTTGTCTGAAATGAAAAGAAGAAGGACCCTAGAGGTTGTCCTTTAACCTCCACACCAGGACCCACCCCCACCTCCTACCCCAAACACAAACATGCATGGGTACTCCCCCCCCCACACACACACACACTGTGCTGGGAAATTTTTGTTCTTGGGTGGTTGGCTTTTGTCATCTCGGAGCTCGAGTGATCTGGGAAGGGGGAGCATCAGTCAGTTAAGGAACTGCTTCCAAGAAGCAGGCAGATCTCTGTGGTCTACAAGAGCTAGTTCCAGGACAGGCACCAAAGCTACAGAGAGACCTTGTCTCGAAAATACCAAAACAAACAAACAAAAAGGAAAAAAAAAACAGACTTAGAAAAAAAGAAAAAGGGGGGGGCTGGAGAGATGGCTCAGTGGTTAAGAGCACTGACTGCTCTTCCAGAGGACCCGGGGTTCAATTCCCAGCACCCACATGGCAGCTCACTACTGTCTGAAGATCCAGTTGCAGGGGATCTGACACTGTCACACCAGTGCACATAAAATAAAGTTAAATAAACCATAAAAATATTTTTTAAAAAGGAACTGCTTCCATCAGATTGGCCTGTAGGTGAGTCTGTGGGACATTTTCTTAATTAATGATTGATGTGAGAGGGCCCAGCCCACTGTGGGCAGTGCCATCTCTAGGAAGGTGAACGTGGGTTATATAAAAACGCAAGCTGAGTGAGCCGTGAAGAGAAAGCCAGTAAGCCATGTTCCTCTACAGTCTCTGCTTCAGTTCCTGCCTCCAGGTTGCAGCCTTGGCTTCTCTGGTGAAGGGCTGTGAGCTATATGTCATGTATGTTAAACCCCTCCCTTCCCTTTTGGTCACAATCTTTTACCACAGCAATAGAACGTAAACTAAGACAAAAACTACCATCAACAAAACAAAATGAGTGGCTGGTATCTGGAGGAGCTTTTGAGAACATGCCCAATCTTCAACAGTGCCAGTGCCACCCATGCCTTACTGTGCGCTTGGTCCTGGATTTACCACTACATTCTGACCCTAAACCTTAGCAGTCCTTTACACCTAACTGGGACAGCTGGGTGGTGGTGGCGCACGCCTTTAATCCCAGCACTCAGGAGGCAGAGGCGGGTGGATCTCTGTGAGTTCGAGGCCAGCCTGGTCTACAAGAGCTAGTTCCAGGACAGGCTCCAAAGCTACAGAGAAACCCTGCCTCGAAAAACCAAAACCAAAACAGCTGATTGGGAATGACTCTGAAGAGGTGATAATTAGAACAGAGGCCAGAGGGAACATTCTGAGAATGTGTGGGGGCTGCCATGGACATAGACTAAAATGCAGATACACAGATAGGGAGCCTGAGTCACTCCTGACCCTTGGCGCCACCTCGCTAGCATGCTCCACAAATCTCAGCTAAGGTCTGGAAGGAGGAAGATGGGGGAGCCTGATGGGGAACATGCTTTTCACTTTGATGGCACTTGGACTTTCCCAGGTCACAAGAAGCATTTGTAATAATCTTTTACATGTCTCTTTTCTGTTTCCAAAGCAAGCATCCAGACTGCAGCTACAAAAGTACAGTGCCAATCTCAGGGAAAATAAACCCATAGAAGTGTATCTTGAGGGGGGGCAACAAAACGCTTCACAAAATTTCTTTCTCACAGGCTAGGACAGCTGAAAGGATCTTTTCCCCTGCTCTTTAGAGGGTTCCTATGAGACAGAAAACACTAAGCTGCCATCAGCTGATGTCTTGCTTTTCTCATTGCTATCACAGAATATTTGATGACAGCCACTTAAGGAAGGAAGAGGGCTGGGGAGATGGCTCAGCAGGTAAGGGTGCCTGCAGCCAAGCTCAACGAGCTAAATTCAGTCTGGAGACTCTGCTATATAACAGTTTGCTCCAAGACTGAAACATTCCAGCATGCAGGGAAACCCTTTAAAGATAAACAGCGCTAACTAGCTTCAGGAAGTCCCTGAAACTGAACAGACTGACTAGATCCCTCTCTGCCAGAGTAAGCCTAGCCAAGCTGCAAAGAAGAATTGCAGAGCTGCTGAGCTGTTCAGAAGACTCAGTCAAGCCGAGCTGCAAAGACTGAGATCAGACCACCTGCCTGGAAGAAGCAGACACCAGTTGAAGTGCCTGGAAGAGGTTTAGACCAACTGAGGTGACACTATTCAACCTGCTGAGCTGCCTGCAGGCTGTGCAATGTGCTTCCAGGTTCCCAGCTTTGTGAACTGTTACCCATTCTTTTGTGGGCTTTGGTGATGCAGCTGTCTTTGAATCATTTCTGCGCCTGTAAGTGACCCTCATCCATGCTCCTGTAAGTAACCCCAGTAAACCTCATTGGTCCGAGTTAGACTTTGGGGATGTCTGTACTTTGGCCTGTCCCTCACTCCCTGTCTGGGGTGAGTAGATGTGCGTGTTCCATCTCCACTGGACAAGTTTTGTCACATGGTGGAAAGGGAGAACTGGCTCCTTCAAATTGTCCTCTGAGCTCCACACATGTGCTGTAGCCTGTTACACAAACTAAATCAATGTAATTAAGGAAGAGTTTGTTTTGACTGACAGTTTAAGGATGTAGTCCATCATGGCAGGGGATGTGAAGCAGTTGATCCTATTGTATGCACAATCAGGAAACAGAGAGCAGAAGAATGCTGCTGCTCAATTCATGTTCCAGTCCATGAAATGGTGCCATTTACATTTAAGATTGATTTCCCCACTTTGGTTAGCCCCATTTAGAAACTCCCTTACAGGCACATCCCGAGTTTTGTCTCCTAGATGAGCCTCAATCCTATTGACAATATTACCATCATAGCTGGGAACACCTAAGATGTAATTATACAATACACTTTTAGTGTATTATATATTACACTAAAAGTAATTATTATTATAAGTATTATTACTATTATTATTAAACACTTACTATGAACAAGGTATGACTCATATGTATTGTTTTGTTCAGTTACTCTTCACAGCAAATAGTTTTTATTAATACTTCTACTTTACAGCACGAGCGTTATGACACAGTAACATTAAGCAATAACCCAAGCAAGCCCAAGATCACATAACTAATAAATTATGAATCTAAGGCTTAACTTAGACCACACTGGCAAATGCTTACATGATTAACCATGATGCTTATATGCTTTTATTTCCCTAGCCAAGGACTAATCCAGTGTCAGGCCTAGTAAGTCACTGAGACAAGTATGGCAAGGGCAGATAAATTCCCGGTATAGCTTCTATATCTTTCATGCTTTCCCTCAAGCTAGTTTACCTACTCAAAATGGTTTTTCTTCTTTTGTAGGTAAGAAATATAAGGGACCTTAGGAATAATTCTTAGGAATTGAGGAGTGCCAAATTGAGCTGGCCTGACAAACACTTGGTTTATACTGTGATTGGGGTATAAACTTGGAAATATTATGGTGACTTTTATATGAGATAGACCTTCCCAGGTTGCCATGGTCCCCATCCTGCGCACTACTCTCATCTTCTCCCTGTGCCAGCTGCTTAGCCCTTGGAAGTTGTGGAGACTATGTTGTCTCCTAGGGCAGTGAAGGCTCATTTCTTTCCGCTGTTGGTCTTTTGGCATATTTGAAGGAGGGTTTAAGGTTTTGGTTATGCCAGGGGAGTTGGAATGAAAAGAGCCTCTAGTTATGTTTCAGGAGAGACAGCCTGTTTGCTTACCATCACATCACAATTGAACAGTACGTTTACTTTGTCATTTGAATGCCAAAAACTTACTTTCCTCAATAAAAATTTGGAGCAAGCAGAACAAGCATACAGCCTAGTCAACTATATCTCTGAGGCGAACAGACAAAGAGGGACATGTCAACACACACAAGCTTTGACTTTACCCAACATCATAGCTACAAGAGAATGTGTGAAGCCCACTATAGTATCACCAAGCCACACTTTACAGGGTAGACTAGGGCAGGAAGGGCATTTCAGGTAGAGAGAAAGTGTGTATAAGAATACAAATGCCAAAGAGCATGATTTGCTAAGGGACTGCAAGTGCCTGTTAAGTACATAAGTTTAAGATAGATCTGCAGGTGTGAAAGGGGAGAAGGTTCCAGAAGGAGCTGAAGCTATGGAGGCACACAGATCAGGCCATAGAAGGAATGGAAACCTATGCTAAAAAAGGAATTAAGAATTTTAAGCAAGAAGCATTGGGGGAGGCTGCTTATTTGTTCCTGGATTCCCAGACCCAAAATAATCACACAGAAACTGTACTAATTAAATCACTGCTTGGCCTATTAGCTCTAGCTTCTTATTGGTAGCTCTTACATCTTAATTTACCCATTTCTATTAATCTGTGTATTGCCACGTGACTGTGGCTTACCGGCAAGGCTGTCTCCTGTGGATGGCTACATGGCTTCTAATTGACTCCACCTCCTTTCGCCCAGCATTCAGTTTAGTTTTCCTGCCTAGCTCTATTCTGGCCAAAATGGCTTTATTCATTAGCAAATAAAAGCAACACTTATACAGAAGGACTTCCAACACCAAAGAAGGTAATATGATCAGATTTTGGTTTTAGCAATATTACTTCCAGTGGCTTTTGTTCACACAACCATTACCGAGGGCCTTCCATACAATGAGTTCTGTGCTGCACCACAGAGCCAGACAAAAAAATTGTGAGATGACTTTCAGGTTGTTCATAGTCAAATAATTGAGGTAGCTAATGAGACATAAACACAATGCAGTGGTGAGAAGAATGAAGGCTGTACCAAAAGAGAGAAAGGCCAAGCACGTGGGATGCAGTTGTAGTTTCTAACTGTTGAGGGTGTGAAGCAGGGCAATGGGGCTGAGGGTGGAAAAATGGGCACTTAGCACCATCATGAAAAAATGTGTCTTATTCCCCTTAATGGCTCTTCTTCATACTACTTTTCTTCTTAACATTTCTTCCTAGCCTGGTTATTTGCTAAGGGTCTGAAGGCAAAATAAACTTTGAGTGTAGGGTTTTTTTTGGCCTTTGGGCATGGGAAAGTTAGTGTGGTTAATTTCCATTCCCTTCTGCCATTTCATGGCCTTGTTCATTGACTCCATGACCAACTTTACCAAAGTACTACTTCAAATCATTTCTATTCTTCCTAAGCAGGCAATGCCAGGCACTTGTATCAGCAAATCCCTGCTTTTCTTTGCTGAATAGGTCTATGGTCCCTATGCAAACTTTCCTCATAATTTCTTAGTCGTTTCCATCATCTCCAGGTAAACCAAAATTCATTCTTCCTTGAGATCAATATCCATGACCTCACAGCATTTTATTGTCAATGCCCATGCCCTCATGCATTCTCCCTGCATCACCTCTAAATACCACTCTCCTGCTTCCCCCATTCCCTGTCCCTGTTCCCTTCTCTGTCTCCATCTCTTTTTATTATCTTCAATAGCTTCGTGGCCACTCACTCTTTCCTTGTTGCCTGAAAAGATGAGAGGGTGAGAAGTTTGTTGACTGCTGTGGTCTGGGAAGTGGAAAGCATAACCACCCACTAGAGAAAGTCCCCTGACACACCCCATGCACTTCCCACACACAGCCAGTTTCAGAGGGAAGAAACATCATCAGAGAAGAGAACTCCCAGGTCTCACGTAAGCCAGAAAAGTGAAAAAGTAGGACTAAAACCGCAGCAGACAAAAAAAATAATTGTAAATTGTCATTTATTATTTGCAAAATGTCTCCTGACATAGTTTATTCTTACAGAAGAAATTCTTTGCAAGGAATGGAAATCTCATGCATTAAAAATCAAATTGGCTGGCTAGCAGAGAAACAGAGAGATGGAAAATATCTTGAGAAAGTCAAGATTAATAGGGGTTGAAATGGAAGAAGGAGTGAGACGAACAGGAGGGAGGGACTTTCATCAAGTATATATAGCATCGAGGAAGAAAGCAACAAGTTGGGGAAAAGGCTGTAAGTTTAGGAAGACAGTGGTGTCACAAGGCTGAGAAGGCTTGCTTTTGTCACTGGAGTTGGTAAAGACTAATGCAAAGCCACAATACACTAAAGGGTGGATTAACGTTCCAGCCAATACTCCCCCCCCCCCCGAGCACTCCGCTGGGGTTTGCTGAACATCTCAAGATGCTGAACTCAATTTACACACTTGGCTACCTCCCACCCGCTTCTCCTGTTCTTCAAGCTTCTGCTAAGCCAGACCCAGCAGCTGGGATGTTACATAACCAAATAGTATGTTCTATTTATGTCCTCAAATATATTCTCTTTAGACCCAAACCACTCAATCTGCACTTAAAGCGGTAGAAAGAACACTGAATTAGGAGTCAAAGGACAAAGGTTCTAACTCCAATTTTATTACAAAATTACTGTAAGTCCTTTTGAGCCTTGAGATTTTTTGATCCTTCACCATAAAGTAGGTAATAGCTGCCCTGTTTACTTCACTCGTTAGGTGGACAATCCAAGAGAAGAGTAGGTGTGAATATACCTAGTGCATATATTGAACTCATAAAGTGCTTTTCAAATATAAGAGGTTATTATTTCCATTGTTTCAAGGTCCTTGTGCTTCTCCTCTCTAAAGAGGACACAAAGACTCACAACAGATTATAGCAGCTGAGAAAGCATGCCAGGAATGTATTTAGCTTCCTATTTCTATCATGGATCAGATACCATAGTTCTTCAACTACAGCGCTAAGCATTCAGTTTCAGACCATCCTTCATAGTATCCACCTTTCAGTCCAGACTGTTAAACATATGTGCATTCCTGTGTGAGCTTCCAGGATAAGGTGTACAACTCAGTGAGAGCTACAGGCTCTCCGGGCCACACAAAACTGCTATTGATTTGTGCTTTCATAGTGCTCAGGCGGATGAGGCAAGGCAGGAACCTGCATTTGAGAGAGGAAGGGGATTAATATTTTAGAGGAGTATATTTTGTGCCAAACACAGCATAAAGCACTTGATATCTGTTACCTTTCAGAATGCCTACTGCACTCCAGCGAGGTAAGGACTGTTATCCCCAATTTTACACAGAAGGCAACAGCAATTCCACGAGATTATGTGAAAGGCAAACTTGGAGTCCATTCCAAATCCACCTAACTTCAAAGCTGATGTTCTTTCTCACTTCTCACCCATTGCCAGGCAAGTTCATAATGTTAAAAGGGGGTGGGGCATGTCTTAAGACATCATTTTATTATTTTTGGCACACTTGATTGCATGCACTGCTATGACATCTAGCAAATGCTTTGGTTACCAACTGGTAAAGGACCCTTTCTGGCATTCCTTTAAAATTTGACATTGCCTTGGGAAAATAAGCAAGCCTGGGCCTAAAAGACAAGAGATCTCTGTCTTTTACATGATATAGCAAACTCTACATGTAGAGCCAATGTGACAGCTTCAGCCTGAAAAACTGTCAGTAATAAAAGATGTTCCACACATTCCTGCCTTGCCAGTAACCGACCAAACTCAGAGCTACCACATTGGCCCTTAGATTGAGTTCTTGGACTCAACCTTAGATACATGTTACAGGAGTGGACTGTCAGTGGGTACCTCCTGACTATAACTTGAGGAAGGCTGACTCATCAAAATTGTGTCCCCCCCCCCCACTGGTCCTGCCACAGAGCCTGCAGTTCCTGACTAATCCCTTGCTTCCAGTGAAGGCACCTGTCAAAATGTAAGGGCTGCCTTCAGTTGGCATGCACCACACACATTAGTTTCTCACTTCCCTTGTAATCACCAGACTCGAGACACAGAACAAGTGATTTCAAAAGGGGAGGACCCGGCCGGGCAGTGGTGGCGCACGCCTTTAATCTCAGCACTCAGGAGGCAGAGGCAGGAAGATCTCTGAGTTGGAGGCCAGCCTGGTCTACAAGAGCTAGTTCCAAGACAGGCTCCAAAGTTACAGAGAAACCCTGTCTCAAAACCAACAACAACAAAACCCCAAAACCAAACAAAAGTGGAAGATCCAATGTATATATATATACTGCACAGATAGACAGCAGGTTCAGATCATAATATTTAGGAATTCCAAGCACCAAGGAGATAATGGTGCAAAGCCTAAACACCCATGTAGTGCCTGCTTTTTAATTAGCACTTCAATCCTTTCTTGTCACCACACAGTTCATTGGCTTCCTCTGTGTTTAGGGTTAGGCAACCATCACTACAATCAAACTTTTTGTTTGGAATTTTTAAATGAAACTTTCAATTCAATTGACACACAAACCAAACAGAGTGAATAAAAAAAACTTTATAAATTAATAACTGTCAGTAAGTCACAGGTCCAGGTCACAGAAAAAGGAGATTTCATCTTCACCAGTCTTTCCTTCCTCCCCCTCCCTCCCTCTCCCTCTCTCCTGCTCCTTTTTTGAGACAGGGTCTCACTCTGAAGTCCATAGCAGCCTGGAATGTAGATCAAGCTGACTTTAAACTTGCAGAGATCCCCCTGGATGAGCTTCCAGAGTGCATCTATCTGGCTGGGCAATCTTTCTGTAAGGGGTCATGTGACACTTAACACAGCAGAAACAGGATCAAAACTATAATGAGGTATACATCATACAAATGAGTAATGGTGCTAGGTCTATGTATAAAATTAGATTTTCTTTAAAAATACATTTGGTACATTTTTTTAAAAAGCATGTGTTAGGAAATTTTTATTTTAAGTCTGTACTGTATTTTTATATATTATACTAAATTCTGCATATCCCACTGAAAATTCCTCTTTTTGCTCTAGTTTGCACAACTTTTTAACATTTCATCCATCACCCGCTCCAAAATCTCCAAACCTAGCATCAGTCCTTTTCTCATGTCCTCCATACCCCTTGGAGCTCTGGGCAACCACTATTTCAATTTATGTCTTAATAGAGTATCTCATTCCAGACATTTTACATGCATGGAATCATACATATTGTGATCATTTGTGTATGTATTCTTTCACTTAGCATAATGTTGCCAACATTCTTCCATGTTGTACCAGGGTATTGGTATTTCATTCCTTTACGGCTGAATATTAATCCATTGTATGGCGATACCACATTTTTTCTTTGTTTTTATTCTTTGACAGTCTCATGCACATATGCAATGAACTATAGTCCTTTTCAGTATTTCTTGGGATTTGGAAGAATGACTTAAATATAAAGACTTTATGGGGCATGGCGGGGAGGGGCTGGTAAGATGACTCATCAGGTAAAGGTACCCCTGCCAAGCCAGATGACCTGAATTTGAGCCCCAGAATCCACATGGTAGAAGGAGAGAACTGCCTGCCCCAAGTTGTCCTCTGACCTCTACACAAATGCTATGGAATGTTTACTGCCTCCACAACACCAAGTAATAAAAGTAGAACTATAAAATGGTAAGTAATCAGAAGGCAGCTTGAGACCATGTCTGATTAGCAGAACAGTAGTAGCAAGCTCTCACCTAGGGTCTACAACCTTTTCCACCATGAGTTCTTGGTCAGATTTATATGATCAGTCATAAGTTCTCTACCATGGGGCAAGCCTTAACTACTCAGAAGCTGTTGGCTGCCCCTACATTTGTGCCATTATTCTATCCATGGGCATATCTCAGCAGGCTGGTTGTTATTCGATGTAGTTCACAGGGGATAAGACTTTTGGTTACTTTTCTCCCCCTGCATCCTACAGTAGTATGAAAAGTAGGCAGCAGGGAGGAAGCCTCCAGGTCAGTACAGCTTCATCTCTCTGTACCCCGTAAGCAAACTGAGCACTTTTTTCAGCAACAGGATTCTACCATTAATTTCAGATGGGCAACTAACATGAATAGGAATAGCCTGAGTAGACCACATTTTACTCATCCCTTCATCAGTTATAGACATGTGGGCCACTTCCAGTTTTTCGTTACTATGAATATGACAAACATCCATGTACAAGCTTTTGTGTGGACACGTTTCCACTATTTTGTTAACAGGGTTTTTCTATGTAAATTACGTTGGCCTTGAACTCACCACCTTCCTGTTTCAACCTCCTAAGTGCTGAGAATATTGTTTTCACTTTTTTTCAAGTATATACATGAGAAAAGAATTTCAGAATGATCAATTAACCGAGCATGGTGGTGCATACTTGTTACCCCAGCAGAGCGGGCAGATGGATCTCTGCGAGTTCAAGACCAGCCTGGTTTACACAGTCATTTCCAAACCAGCCAGAGCTACACAGTAAGACCCTGCCTTAAAGAAAAGAACAGATGAGGGCTAGAGATGTAGCTCAATGGCAAAGCAATTGTCTGTCATGCGTCAGGCCCTGGGTTCCATCACCAGCCTTTAAAATGGAAAAGAAGAAGAAAAGAAGGAAAAGAATTTCTGAGTTATATGGTAACTCTATGTTCAACATGTTGAGAATTACTAGGCTCTTGAAGTGTTTGTACCACTTATATCCTCACCAGCAAGCATAAAATTCCTAGTTTTTCTATAATCAATATACAGGATCTATCTTTTATAGTACAGTTAACCCTTTCCTTTATGAGATATCAAATAGCAATTCCTTTTTGGAGGGGGTAATCTTTTTTTTAAAGTTAGACATTTATTAGAAAAGAGATAGAGGGAGAGAGAGAGAAAAAAAAGAGGGGGGGAGAGGAGAGAAGCGGCCGCTGCTTCCCTGAGAGAGCGGGACACAGAGAGAGAGTGAGTCTGGAGGGGGTAATCTTTAGTTACAGTATATAGATGGATTCCTGAACATGTGATTGATCTGCCTATTAGGCCATCCACGATATGGACCAGCTGAGTTGATTAGGTTAGTAGGGCCAGACAATACATCAGGAAGGACCTCATTTGTGATAAAACATTTCTAACACTGAGCCAAAAAATTTTTTTTTGTTTTGTTTTATTTTCATGGGTAGGGTGTCTTCCCCAAATGTATGCTTGTGCACCATATGTGCACATGGTGCTGGCGGAGACCAGAAGAGGACATCAGATCGTTTAGGACCAGAGGTACAGACAGTTGTGGGTGCAGGGAATAGAACCTGGGTCCTCTGTAAGCTTAACTGATAAGCCATCCATACAGCCCCAGCAAACCAAAATTCAAAGATGGCTAATACAGTTCCTGACTGACAGGGAAAGACGAGCTCTATTCCGATAACTACAGCACAAAGGAGAGTGCCAAGAGCACTATGGGAAGGCCATGGCAGAAGCAGGGAGTGTTGGGGCAAAGCTGCCCCTGCTGAGCAGTGCACTGCATAGCGGCCCCCACATGCCATAAAACAGCTCAGATTTTCATGACTCTACCCAGCTTTCCTAGGAAACCAAGGCCTTCTGGAAAATAGATATAGAAGAACACTAAATGAGATGCTCAGAAAAATACTGTACTGGGCTCCAAGGTTTATTTGTCATTTTCTCATTTCAGTGGCTATCTATACTTTCGACTCACTGGCTGGCTCTTTCCAGCCTGGCCTCATTACTTTTAAGTCCATGTCAATTTGTACAGCTGCACTGAAAATTGGCTACAAAGTGCCTTGTAATTTTAAAGTACATTATAACTAATAAACTTGCAATGCAATCTTTTTACCAAAAACCAAGTGAACCTCACTTTAGCAGCTCAATGGCCCCTTGCTAATCTCTGTTACCCGAATCGGTCCCAGTAGACCTCTTTGCATCAATACGCCCTAACAAGTGGAGATAATGCTGATAACCACGTAGGCCTTCAGAGAACCTTTACCATGCCACAACCGCTTTGCTGCAGTATTTTGCTTTGAAAATAAAGAGCAGGCTAGGGGAGGTTGTTTCTGGGTTAGTCAGCTTCACGTTACTGTAACAAATTGTTTGAGATAGTTAACTTATAAAGAGAAAAAAGTTATTTGGACACGTTTTTTATGTTTTGATTGAAATGCATTAATTATACATAATAACCGGTTTCATCATGACATTTTCATTTATGGGTAGGAAGCATTTCAATCACATTCACAGGCCTCTGCTCCCCCTTGTTTCCTTTCCAAGTCTGCCATTCCTTTTCCTCTTTCCAACCAGCTCCCCTTCTGCTATCACATCCTTTTTGTGTGTCTACGAGACTCAGTGAGTTTCATTAGGGTTGCTTACAGTAGCATGGGTGAGGGCATGTTTACAGAAGCAATGGAGCCTTGCCAGTGACGAAAACACTGAATACTTTCTCTCCTCCCCATTAGCCGTTGGCTGTGTATAGATCATTAGAGAGGTGGGGCCCCATGATCCCCACACTCCATGACAGGATGATGACTGGCCTAACCTTGTTCAGAGCTTATGCAAGTAACCACAGCTGCTGTGAGTTCAATAATACAACAATTATGACCTGACCAGAAATCAATGACCTGCACTGCTCCCCACCTGCTTTCTCAGGCTCTTATATTCTTTCTGCTCTTTCTTTCATGATGCTCCCTGAGCCTTGGCAAGGGACGGGAGTTAATAATAGATGTCACAGTTGTGCCTGGGTATTCAACAGTCAGTTATGCTCAGCACCTAGACCAGTTACAAGTCTCTGTAGTTATTGCTTACCACTTCCAAAACAATGCCCTATAACCAAATCTGAGAGCAGCAGCTTCCTATGGGCATAAATATACTTATTTAGAAGGCAACTTGATGGGCAAACCATTGAACTTGCGGTTTTGGAGGTTTCAGGCCATTATCAATTGGCCCAGTTTCTTTGGGCTTGTGGTGAGGTAAGACATGGTGGAAGCATATGGTGGAGCTAAGTACCCACCTTATAGACAGGAAGCAAAAGAGAGAAGAAAGAGACTAAGGTCTCATAGTCACGTTCAAGGGCATACTTCTAATGAATAAGGTCCTCCCCACTAGGACCTCCCTCTCAAGGGTTCCACCACCTCCCAGTACACCACTCTGAATGCTTTTCACATGTGCACCTTTAATAGATAGTTGAGATCTAAACTAAAACACATCTGTTCTGTAGACATAGACACTAAGGGGCAGACAGATTCATGATTCAGGAATTTAAAGGAAACCACACTGTCAGATTCAATTTCTCTGTGTCCTTCCTATCTTACTCTTATTCCTCACAGGAGAAAATTGAACTTATTAAAGTTATGTTTTTAAGCTGGGTGTGGTGGCACACACCTACAGTCCTAGCACTCAAGAGGCTGAGGCAGGAGAATCACAAATTTGAGGCTAGCCTGAGCTGTCTAGTGAGATTCTATCTCAACAAAACCACAAACTAAAAGGCTAGGGGTGTAGCTGATTGGTAGAGCGCTTGCCTACAATATGGAAGGTCCTGCCTAGGACTGACCTTCAGCACTGCAAAAAGAAAAAGGAAACTAAATATGAATGAATATAAAACTCCAGGTTTAGGGTACTTATTCCTCAGACCTAAGCCTTTCTTCTAAGAGTGGGCAGCCAAGCAGAGCATAGCTAACTAGTATTCCACAGGCCTGAGCATGTAGCTTCATTTTGAACTGTCTACTTTCCTGAAGTGAGGCTCAATTATTCTTGAAAAATGTCAAGTACAACCTACTGGCCCTCAGCCATCTGCCAATGTCTCCCCTAAGTCACGGGCCCCAAACATGTGGTTCTCCTAGGCAGAGCCTTGAGGAAGCCTTTGAAAATTAGAGACATCTTGTTCAAATCTTTGTTGAGCTCTTGCTAACTTTAATATTTCAGAGCAGTACTAGCTCTGTGGTTATCAGCATAGGGTCTGAAGGTTTAACTGCCTACTTATTGACCGTGGCTCCTTCTTGGGAAAACGAGGAGACTAAAGTTATTCGCGGAATAGTTAGGTGTGAGGATAAAATGACATCCATGTGTGATGTTGCTAGGACATTGACGGGCGCATGATGAGCACTCAATAAATGTTCTCTACTACTGCGATTCAGGTTGAATTGAAGCACATCCATCATGGATCACTGGGCAGCAGACGGCAGTTGGTGGAATAAAATTCTAGCAGCTCTTTGTGGAGCTCCATGGACCCATTCGCTGCCCAAAGTGCTTTGGAGGAGAAGCATGCGCCGAGAAAAGCCGTGGCGAAGGTGTCATGACTGCTGGCAGTTAGGTAGAAACACCACTTAAATGTCAGAGAATGACTTCTGGATCGACTTAAGTTTCAGAAGAACATCAACACCACAGAGAACATTACTCAACACCCATGCAGCCTCCTCTAGGCTAAATGATTCCTGTTGACACAGGACAAAGAGTATAATGCATTTTTTCTTTTGTCCCTTTTTTTGGTTTTTGAAATTAAAATACAACCATGTCATTTTCCCTCTTCCCCCTCTTCCCTTTTCCTCCCTCCAACCACTCTCATGACCCCCCCCACTGCTCCCTCTCAAATTCATGCTTTCTTTTTCTTTAACTGTTATTGTTTTACACACACGGGGTGGGGGGGGTAGGGAGAACAGACAGACGACAGACAGACAGACACTCAAACACATAAATATATAGATATAACCGTTTAATGTTAATTGCGTGTATATGATTCAGGGCAGACCACTTGATTGTGGATAACCAAATAGGGGGCACATCTCTGGGGGAGACCATTTTCCTGCTCCCAGCACTTTCTAGTTGCCTTTGTTTAGGGACAGAGTCCATGAGACTTTTTTCCCCTTCCATGCTAGCACGTCTGCTGGTGCTGTCATTGCTCAGGTTTATTTAGGCAACCATATTGTTGAGACTCCATGGCTGAAGTAGCCCTGTCATTTCTAGGAGATACAGTCTCACAGCAGATTTCCTGGTCCTCCAGCTTTTACAATCCTTCACCTTCTCTTCTGAGATGATCCCTGACTGGACTTAAGACTCAGTCAAGAGAAAAGAAAACATGCCTGGTACTGGATGCCTACCCAACATCCTGAGGCTTGGGAGGTCATGGATCTTAGAAAGCCTTCTTCCAAACAAATATAATTGCTAACTGCATTCTAAATACTTTACCTTATACCCATGGGTAAGTATAGCTCTCACCCTTCATCAAAGAAATTTCTCTTTGCAATAAACAAAGACCATTACAGAACACTATAACTGTTCAATATGCAGAAAACAACTGACCTTGGGGTAACCAGCCCCAATGGATATATCTACTATGTAGTATGTTTTAAAGGCAGTGGTTCATAAATGTAAAGCCCAGAACTTAACGCATGAGGTCAATTTTCCCAAGCAACATTTTCTGTGGAATTAGACTGACACCAAGAAATGGGTGGCAGAGAGAAAAACCAACTGACCACGCTTACTTGGGAAGACTGTTATATACAGGTTATATATCTTCTAGGTTATATATCCCTTTTACTTGGATATAAAGTTCAAAAGAAGGCTGGGCAGGGGTGGAACACGCCTTTAATCCCAGCACTCAGGAGGCAAAGGCAGGTGGGTCTCTGAGTTCGAGGCCAGCCTGGTCTATGAAGCAAGTTCCAGAACAGCCAGAACTGTTACACAGAGAGGCCCTGTCTTGGGAAAAAAAAAATCAAAAGTGTAGGTGGGGGAGGCAGAATTCTGTTTTGATTATACTAATGGCAGTCATGCAGGAATCTTTAACCCCATTTCTGGTTTTTATGTGTATGAGTGTCTCCTCTGGTCACAGTACTGGCAAGTATTGCCAGGGACACAAAAGAAGCAACAAATGAGCTTCCCGCCTCCCAACTGTGATTAAACTGAAGTGGGAAAAACATTCCGCATTTGTGCCTGAAACTTAATTCCGGATTGGAGAATGCAATCGCAACAGCTGCACTAATTGCTTTTATTTCACACACAGAGCTTCGAGCCGGGGCCTCTTGAACTCAATTCACAAGCTGACATAAAAGCATGTGCGTGGGCACTTCTGTTTGTTATAGGATTGCAGCCAGAGCTGCATGAAGTTCGATGTTTATGCTCACTCGTGCACCAGTCCTTCAGTGAGCTGGCATTCGACAGTCTTTAAACAGCAACCAATGTGGCTCAGCATCACAGGGCACTACTGGCACAACTCTGCTGTTCCTTTCCGGTCACTCTGTCATCTGTTTCTGTCATTCTGTTTCTGTTTTCCACTTCCCACAGGTTACTCTTCAGAAACACGAGGCTGAGGAGCAACCCTTTGTGAGCAATCTATTTATGCAGGAGCCAGGGCATTGGCAGACTTAGCAGAATGAACCTTAAGCGCCAGAGAGCTACCAAGCCATTCATCACTATAGTCTTGCTACCTTCTTCCAGCTTCCTTGGTCAGAGCTCCTTGTACTTCCTATGTAAGGTAAGGAGACTCACGGTGACGGGGGAGGAAGGCAGAGGCAACCAATATACTAAGATTATTTTCCTCTTTTTGCAAGACATGCTCAAATAGTTCTCCATTGCTCGTCTTGAGTGGGTTATGTACAGTTCTGCCTGAAAGCAAAGAAACAGCCTCATCTAGTCATGTGCATTTCTAGCTACATGTGCATCCTGATTCCCTCAGAGATGAGGCAGGCTTACACCTATGCTGTCCAGTCTTTCATCAGTTTCAACCTACTAGGGCCCAAACTTCACCAAAGATCTCTGATCGCTGAAAGCTTGGGGCTACCACTATAATATATTTTCATACCACTCTTTGCTTTGGGGCAGTTCTGCCTGATGGCACACGGATAAAGAAGTATATTGTGACCTAAATGAAAGAGCATCTGTGAGACTTCTAAGAGGGGCTGATTTTAAATTGGTCACCTGGCAAGGAAGGGCATTTACAAGTAGCAAGTAAGGATACAGAGGAAGTCAAGGGTATTGCTCACATATTCAAAAGTGTGAATCGCTCAGGGAGTATGAGGCTGCCAGAGCGAGGAGTAAAATAAGGTGTGGCAGATTCGAGGGCATTGAATGCCATGTTGAGGTGGTAAAGGTGCTTCTCTAAGGCACAGGTCCTTCTAAGCAGAGAAAACCTAGTCCAGTGGACATTTACAAAGAGAACTGTAGGGCGACTGTGAAGGCTTGACTGGCAGAAGTAAGGAAATCATCTAGGAGGTTCGAGCAAATGTTTCAACAAAATGAAGGGCTGGTCAATGAGATGGCTTAGCAGGTAAAGGTACTTGTTACCAGCCTGGTGACCTGAGTCTCATTCCCAGGACCTACATGGTGGAATGAGAGAACTGACTCCAGAAAGGTGTTCTCTGACCTCCACACATGCATCATTGGACACACAGACACACATACACATACTATATTTTTTTTAAACCTGAAGGGTTGGGATGTAGCTCACTATGGAACTCTTTTTATAGCACACATGCAGCCCTGGGTTTGATCCCCAGCACTGCATAATCCAGTCATGGTGACACATGCCTCTAATCCCAACACTTGGAATGTTGAGGCAGGAGGATCAGGAGTTCAAGGCCAATTTAGGCAACGTAGTGAGTTAGAGACCAGGCTGGGATACAGGAGATATTGGAAGGAAGAAAGGGAGGGATGGAGGGATGGAGGAAAAGGGAGGGAGGGAGGGAGGGAG
>PVIU01007229.1:0-44819 GCA_004026605.1 Ondatra zibethicus | reverse complement strand
ACAAGAAGAAACAGAGGGATGTTGGTGAGCAACTGGACCTCTACAGAGAGAGCAAAGGGATTCTAGAATGTTTGATAATTTCTATGGCATCCATACTTGTACTCATTGGTGATTTCAAGCTACTAAATGGATATTGCTTGAGGTAGAGTTGGGAAGACATGCTCGACTCTTCCAAGTCAGTTTGAGCAAGCTGCAGCATAGCACCACGAAATGACCAATTAAACATGAGGAGAAATAAGATACATCTAATTTGGAAGACTGCTTAGATATTAAGTCAGTAGTAAGAGGGAACTCAGGTGGAAGAACAGATTGGGTGAGAGAGGAATAAGAGGTAAAGCACCCAGCACATGATTTTAGACTTGCCAAGTCAGTAGTACTGGCCATGGAATTTAACCTTCAGTGAAAACTAGTAACATTAATGCAATGCTTATGTTGGGCTGACTCCATCATATATATATATGTGTGTGTGTGTGTGTGTGTGTGTGTGTGTGTGTGTGTGTGTGTGTGTGTATTTGAAAAGCTGTAAGATATCTATCTATCTACATATATATATATGGGTTGAGCAGATAAATGACATAAACAAGGAGTTCAACAAGTATCCACTAAATTAATGAATGAGTTTAAAGGACATACTATAAATAGCAATATTGTTTTCTTTGTTTTATAAATAAGGGAAATAGAGCAAAAACCGGACAACGTCACAGGCCTGTGGTTCTAACTGAAGCCCGTGTGACCCCAAAACCACCACACTGTACTATAAATGCATGTTGTACAAACAAACATGGCAGGGATCATTCCTTCTTTGCCTGCCTAACCTTGTAGGATCAGAATACCTACATACAGTGCTATGCTGAAGGCCTAATAACCAATGTGACTGTATTTGGGGCCTTTATGGACAAGGTCATAAGGGGAAACACCCTAATCTACTGTGATTAATATCTTTGTGAGAAGCAGCAACCAGAGTACTCTATCTCCACTTTTGCATAGAAAGAAAAGAAAAGTATCCACTAAGTCAGTAAAGTTGCTATGAGTAGGGCAGGAAAAGAGACCTCACCGGGAACCAGGGGGCAGGCATCTTGACCTTGGAGGGTCTTCTCAGTTTCCAGAACTCTGAAGAAAAATTTATTTGTTCCTTAAACCACGTAGTCTATGGTATTTTGCTATAGCATCCCAAACACAATATATGTAGTATAGTATCATAAAACGTTTGTTGGATGAATGAGGATAAGTCCTGATGTTTATACTGTAATTACTATTTTTTAAGGGTAAGACCTAGTAATACCTAAAGGGTAAACAGGAGTAAAAGGGAGACCTCTGTTAGAGGACCGTTCTTTGGTGCAGTGTTTTCTCCCTGAGGCTGACGGTCCCCAGCTAGGGTTTATAGTAATATCACTAGATGATCTTTTCCTGTGGATAACATTCTGCTTTTCCCATTATTGATTTACCTATAAAATTAGGAGTGCAAAAACGGAATTTGAAAACTATTTACTATGTACTAGCTGATCTGCTACATGCTCATTAGCTTCTTGTGCGAACGTGTATACATGAATTGTGTAGTGGGCCAGAAGCCCCTTTCTCTAACATTCTCCACCTTATTTTCTGAGGGATTGTTCACTCAGTAAACCCGGAGCTTACCACCTCTGCTAGACTAGCCAGAAATTCCCAGGGATTCTTCCGCCTCCATCCGAAAAAAAAAGCCATCATCTTTTTATTGGGTTATGCGTTCTTTTGATGATCAATTTCTTGAGTTCCTTGTATATTTTGGAGATCAGACCTCTGTCTGATGTGGCGTAGGTGAAGATCTTTTCCCATTCTGTAGGCTGTCGTTTTGTCTTGTTGACCGTGTCCTTTGCTTTACAGAAGCTTTTCAGTTTCCGGAGGTCCCATTTATTAATTGTTTCTCTCAGTGTCTGTGCTGCTGGGGTTATATTTAGGAAGTGGTTCCCTGTGCCAATGCGTTCAAGTGTATTTCCCACTTTCTCTTCTATGAGGTTCAGTGTGGCTGGCTTTATGTTGAGGTCTTTGATCCATTTAGATTTGAGTTTTGTGCATGATGATAGATATGGGTCTATTTTCATTTTTCTACATGTTAATACGAGTGAGGTAACCCAGACCCAGAAAGACAATTATCATATGGACTCACTCATAAGTGGTTTTTAAACATAAAGCAAAGAAAACCAGCCCACAAATCACAATCCCAGAGAACCTAGACAACAATGAGGACCCTAAGAGAGACATACATGGATCTAATCTACATGGGAAGTAGAAAAAGACAAGATCTCCTGAGTAAATTGGGAGCATGGGGACCATGGGAGAGGGCTGAAGGGGACGGGAGAGGCAGGAAAGGGACTAGAGAAAAATGCAAAGCTCAATAAAATCAATAAAAAAGCCATTATCTCACCAGTCCTAACTTTTAAAAATTTTACTATGACCCCAGTTGTGTTGTTTATGTTATTTCCATTTTTTCAAATGAAGGTGAGAATAGTCACCTTTGAATTTGCATGAGATAAGGTGTACTGTATCCCAGGCTGGCCTCAGACTCACTAGGTAAACAAGGATAACTTTGAAGTCTTTATCCTGCCTGTACCTCCTGAGTGCTGGGATTATAGGTGTGTGCCAACAAGCCCATTGTATGTGGTCCTGAGGATTGTACTCAGGACTTTGTGCTTGCTAGGCAAACAATCTACCAACTGAGCTACATCCCTAGCTCCAAGCGGCTATTTATCTTGTAGGCGATATTACAAGTTGAAATGTCTGCCTTTTAAATAATACATATAAAAATAAAATAAAATAAACATCCCTCTTTACCCTTGCCAACCAGCAGGGTGCATCCTTTGCTCGGTAGATCATTTCTTTGTCTGGCATTGGCTTATTTCCATATGAGAGTATCAGGCTGAATATTTTATACAGATTTTCTTTTTTATTCTCATCACAGCCATAGGCATCTAATGTATTGTCTGGTACATAGTATTTACTAACCATGTTTGAAAAAATGACTACCATTTAGTAACTCTCATTTAGTATTCAATGGTTCAACATCCATTCTTTTTAAAAATTTTTTAATATTTTTTGTTGATTTTTATTGAGCGCTACATTTTTTTTCTGCTCCCCTCCCTGCCTCTCCCCTCCCATTCAACCCTCTCCCATGGTCCCCATGCTCCCAATTTACTCAGGAGATCTTGTCTTTTTCTTCTTCCCCTGTAGATTAGATCCATGTATCAACATCCATTCTTAACTCATTACATGCATTAACTTGTTTAATTAGTACAATGTAATGAGACAGTGACTCTAACACATACATTTTATACCTTTATTTTTTTTAATATATTTGAATTTTTAAAAATTCCATACATGTATAATACAATGACATATGATCATATCTACTCATGTCCCCCTCCAATTCCCCACACATGCCTTCCAGCATACCCACTCCCACTTCACATCTCTTCTTATAACTTACTAAGTCCAGTTAATGCTGCCCATATATCTGTATTGCATGGGTATACGGTCATTCACTGGATTGTGGGAAACCTACCAATGGCTAGATCCTCAATAAAGAACGATTTTCTCCACTCTAGCAACTATCTACTCTCAAGAGGTCCTCAGTATGGGATGGGGCCTGGAAATCTATCCCATCTATGCTGGGATTTGGGCTGGCTTGATCTTGTGTAGGTATTATGCAGGCAAAGATTCATCCTAAGGTTAAATCTGGGGGTGTTTCACAGGCATCTAAAACTGAATGTGCTTAAACTTGGGTTCCTGAAATCCTGCACATTCTTCTCCAGGATCTAATCAGGTGAGCCCTTCTGACCCACCCCTCTACACCCTTCTCAACACCCACACAAGTCCCACATCCAGTACCAGCCTGGTCTGGCCTCCTTTGCCTGCAATACCATAAATCTCTAGGCTTTCACCAGGACCTGTCCTACCTGTCCCTGACCCACAGGTCCTTCCACACTGCATTCAACCTCTTCACCCAGCCTGCCCATCTTTCTCCAGAGCCTAGCAAGGTGAGCCTGTTTTAGCTTCGTCTCCACATATCTACACCCAAACCCTAGGTCTGGACTGGGGCACACATTCTGCATATTAGTCCAGTCCCATGTCCACCTGACTTTATTCTGCCTAAGCCATATCCAACCTCTAGGCCTAACCTGACCCACACACTGTCTCTTCTGCCCCAACCTACTCTGTTTGTATTAGCCACAAAATTGATAAAAGGGGCCCACATGCCCAGGGTCATTGTTCGTGTTGGTTTTGTTACGTGGCCTATAGTTCTTGGGGGAGCGTTGTCAACCCAGATGGAAAATTCTCACTTAAACTGCATACTAATATTTATATACACAGACTTATGCTATTATAGGTATCTTATATAGTTCATGACTTTTTCAGATATCTTATTGCAAAAAATATGAGAACAATATGAAAGATCAAGGCAGTGTCTTCTCTCCAAACCCCACCAATCCTGTAGAACTGTTTGCCAGTGAGAATTACTTAGATGAACCTCAGGGCACAGGATTTAAAAAGAATAATCACAAATTCATTTCGAAAATTCAAGCAGTTGAAAAGAAGACACGAAGACACAGCTCAACAACATCAGGAGGAAGAGCTGAAAGAGACTAAGTGATGCTCAAGAAAGCACAGCTCCGAGGCTGATGGAAACGACTTCTCATTATTTCTGGTGAAATCACCAGCCACAGTGCCTCCAGCTGTCCGCCAAGCCAGTGGGGTTCTCTTTCCTAAGGAATCTGAATCTCAAGGGCACATGAAGATGGCGTTCGATTCGCACTTGGTTATCTAATGACACCATCCTGCAGAGACATCTCCATTTTCCCGCTGCAGAAAAACCCACTACTCTACTCCTTGTCTTTCTAAATTCTGGGAGCTCACTCTCATTTCAGACATGACATATTTCATGTCCTTCCAATAAATTTCATTTAGATCAGGCTCATTTAGAGTCTTTTTAACTGCTTGCAGCCAGTAGACTCTAACTAATTAAATCAAACTCATTGGTGCTACCATTTTCTTTACCAGTAGCTTAGGTTAAACACTGAACCCCATATGCGTCTATGTATTCAGTCAGAGGGTTCAATATGGATTCAACTTCCTAAATCTTTCTACACTGCCTCCCTATTCTTATTGTTGCTGTCTTGATGCATCTCACCTTAATGACAGCAAACGCCCATTATTACACTATTAGATATTACACTATCTCTAGTGTAATCCCTTCCAACACACACCCTGCTGAGTCCACACTCCGTCGTCCTGCAAACTGAATCTGACCGTGTGCTTCCACTGTGTCATGCCTTTTGGTGACTCCACCTACCAGTTAAGATGGGATTAAGGCCTTCGATTTAGCACAAAAGGAAATTTATGATGAAATCTCCACTTGCCATCCTCTTCTTTGACATAAATGCAAAACAAAAGCCCAGTATGAAGGACCATGCCCATAAAGCTAGTACTCAGGAGGCTGAGATAGGAAGGCTGAGGTTTGAAACAACCCTGGGCAAACTAGTGAGGCCCTGTCTTAAGAAAGAGCACAAGATAAAATCGAAGGGAAAGTTTATCTCTGTCAAGTTTATAAGATTAGGAACAGCAGTGATTATGGGATTTTATTAACTGTGGCCTTGTGATGAAGCAACAGTATCATCTTTTTCCAATCCAGTCTAAGTGTCTTACTGTCAATTTCTGGTAGGCAACCAAGAGCAATAGCAGGAGTTTGTGTTGTTTGGGGGACCTTCAGGGGCCTTTATGATCCACCACTCAGGAGGACTATCGCACCTGGCTCAGACATTTTTTTTCTTAATCATCCATGGCTTTCAGGATTGCTATGATCTAGTCCATGTAGAGGACTTCTGAAGCATGAATCTAATTAGTCAGGGTTTCTCAGTGTAACAGCTTGGCTGTCCTGAAACTTGCACTGTAGACCAGGCTGGCCTTGAACTCACAGAGATCTGCCTGCTTCTGCCTCCCAAGTGCTGGAGATAAAATGTGTGTGCCACCACACACAGTTCAAAATATTTTTTTTTAAAGATTTATTTATTAGGTAACATTCTGCCTCCATGTATGCCCGCATGCCAGAAGAGGGCGCCAGATCTCATTACAGATGGTTGTGAGCCACCATGTGGTTGCTGGGAATTGAACTGAGAACCTCTGAAAGAGCAGCCAGTGCTCTTAACCACTGAGCCATCTCTCCAGCCCCCCCCCCCAAATATTTTTCTTCAAAGGTATTTTTTCTTTCATTTGTGTAGAGATGGGTGGGGTGCAAGTGTGGGTGGGTGCGAATTGTGGGTGGGTGTCTGCAGAAGCTAGAAGAGGGTTTCACTTTCCTGGAGCTGTAGTTACAGGTGGTTATGAGCAACCTACCATGGACACAGGGAACCAAACTAGGGTTCCCTTGGAAGAGCAGCAACAGCTCTTAACTGCTGAGCTATCTCTCCAGTCCTCAAACTCTTCTTTAAAAAATATTTTAAACTAGCTTCTAGAATAGGTTTCCATATGTCGTTTTTTTTTGTTTGGTTTTGGTTTATGAAGACAGGGTTTCACTGTTTAGCCTTGACAGTCCTGGAACTCACTCTGTAGACTGGTCTGGCCTCGAACTCACAGAGATCTGCCTGCCTTTGTCTCCGGAGTGCTGGGATTAATGGCGTGCGCCACCAGCGCCAGCTCCATCTGCCTTCTTATGCCTTTAGTTTTGGTTACCCTCCACTCTTCTCCTCTCTCCCTACCCATCTCCTTGTTTAAACCTTCTCTCTCCAGTATTCCTCCCATCTCCTGACATTTTACATAAGTTCTATTATCTACCTTCCCCACAGACACCCTCTTCACCCTGGCTTCATTCTAGCTTCCTGATCTCTACAGACATTTTAAGCTAAATACAAAAAGAAATTTGAAGCTATGATCCACATGGAAGACACAAAGTGAGGCATTTTCATTTGTCTGTCTGTTATCTCACTCAGTGTAAGTTTTTCCAGTTCCTTCTATTTTCCTCCAAATTCCATGATTTCCTTTTTCTTCATTGCTAAATAGAATCCACTGTGGAAATGTACTACATTTTCACTATCTCTTTTGGTTTTTAACCTTGAATTTGCTGTGGACCCCATGCAGGCCTTGAACTTGCCATTCTCCTGTCTCAGCCACTTGAGTGCTAGGATTATGGTTGTACACCATCACACCAAACCTAATCATTATATTCTGATGGCAAGCTAGTAATTTCCTCATTATCCTTCAACTCTGCCTCCCACGTTCCATTCTTTGATGTGTAAAAGTCCTAGGCTACCTTGCCAACTGCACTTCCTGTTAAGGTCTGGCAGTAAGAAGCAGTGGCACGAGATCAGAAGGCAGGAGAAAGATGGTCTGTGTTTGGTTGACAGCATATTGGTTCCCAGAAAGAGCTGTATAGTGGCAGCCATAGTACTTTCCCGCCATCATCAGTGTAATCCTTACGACTACGTCAAATCTATAGCTGACGGTAGTAATGTCTCTAACAAAGCAACAGCAGGCACAAGCTTGTTGGCTTACCCCAGGAATATTAATTCCCAATCTGTATCATCTCTTGTTACTTTTGCCTACTTCCTTCTCCCTGCTGCTCTACTGTTCCTTCCAAATTCTTGGTAACTATTTTTTTTTTTTTACTTAATTCCCTACTTGAAACACAGAGAGTAATTTCTCTTGGTGTCTGTCCTGGGTGGTCTTTATGTCAACTTGATACAAGCTACAGTCATTTGAGAGGAGAGGACCTCAAGTGAGAAAATGCCTCCATAAGATCAGGCTATAGGCAAGTCTGTAGGGCATTTTCTTAATTTGTGATTGATATGGGTGTGCCTAGTCCATGGTTGGTGGGGTCACCTCTGGGCTGGTGGTTCTAGGTTCTATATGAAAGCAGGCTGAGCAAGCCATGAGGAACAAGTCAGTAAGCAGCAGCATCCTCGACCTCTGCATCAACTACTGCCTTCAGGTTCCCATCTGGTGTGAGTCCCTGCCTTGGCTTCCTTCAAAGGACTGTGATTCAGGATATGTAAGTCAAATAAACCCTTTCCTCCCCAAGTTTGTCTTTTGGTCATGTCTTTTGGTCATGAGGTTTCATCACAAGAATAGAAACCCGAACTAAGACACTTGACTATACCTCACTAATTCCAAAGAATTTAGGATGGCATTACTCAATTCCCATGGATTATCTTTCAGAAGAAATGATGAAGGAATAGCATCAGAGATCCGAATACATCAAAACATTGTACTTAAATAAAGACCCTAGAGCCAGGTGTGGTGGTGCATACTTTTAATCCTAGCACTCCAGTGATTGAGGCAGGAGAATCTATGAGTCAAAGCCAATCTGAAAGTTTCCAACCACTTGAGGATCTATAGAGAGACCCTGTCTCAAAAAGAAAGAAATGAACAAACAAAAAACAACCAAACAACAAACAAAAATCCTTGAGGCTGGGGCTGAAACTCAGTAGAGTACTTGCATAGCATGCCCAAAGTCCTGCACCTAATAAATTGTGCACAATGGCACACACCACCTAAGCATATATCCTGAATGTTGCTTGCTTTTGTTGGTGTTTGAACTTCTCATACACATGTAAGCAAACAAGGTCTATTCTTTTGTATATGGCTTCTTTTACTAAAAATTCTAGCTCTAAAATTAATCCACTGTGATGCCTGGAACTGTAATTCATAATTCTATTGCTGTGTAATTAATATTCAGTTATATAAACAACATGGTTGGCCAGTCAGATTGTATTAATAAAGTACGTAAGATTAGGTAAAAATACTGGTGAACTATATGGAATGTTAAAAATGACCAGGACAGGGGGCTAGAGAGATGGCTCAGTGGTTAAGAGCACTGGCTGCTCTTCCAGAGGTCCTGATTCGATTCCCAGCAACCACATGTTGGCTCACAACCATCTGTAATGAGATCTGGCGCCCTCCTCTGGCATGCGGGCATACATGAAGGCAGAATGTTGTATACATAATAAATAAATAAATAAGAAAAACAAAACAAGACAAAAAATAAAGAGTAAATTTAAAAAAAAATGACCAGGACAGTAAAAGTATACTCATACACACTGCAAATATAAACGCTTGGGGAAAAGAAAAACAGTCATTGTTGCTTTAATTTAAAAAAAAAAAGCTAAAGTGGAAAGATTACTTAGTGGTTCAGAGCACTTGCAGCTCTTCTAGAAGACCCAGGTTCAATTCCCAGCACCCTCATGGCAGCTCAGAACTTGCTATTAACTCTAGTTCCTAGAGATACAAGGCATTCTATCAGCCTCTGTGTGCACCAGGCACACACACTGTACACAGACATACACACAGGGAAAGCACACACATACACACATGAAATAAAAATAAATTAGTAAACAACACTACAGTGTAGAAGATAAACTTATTCTCTGACCTTTCAAAAGCAAGAAAGTGAAACTATGAGTAGATGGCATAAAAAAGATACCTCCACCCTCTTGTCACTATACTATTGTCTGGATCATTCCATAAATTTCTTTAAAATAATCTGAACAGGTAGCTAGGCTAGAGTAGCACTACATACACATAAACTAAAATTACCTTCATAGTTATTTGTCTGAACCCAAAGTGCTGTAGAATAATGTTCTTGTACCCTGTAAAGATTTGTCACTTGTATTGGCTTAATAAAATGCTTATTGGCCAGTAGTCAGGCAGGAAGTAAAGGCGGGGTGACCAAAACAGTAGAATTCTGGGAATATGAAAGGCTCAGTCTGCCGTTGTCACCCATATACAGAGGAAGCAAGATGAGAATGCCTCACTGATAAAAGGTACCAAGCCACATGGCTAACACAAACAAGAATTATGGGTTAATGTAAGATATAAGAGTTAATAAGAATCCGGAGCTATTAGGCCAACCAGTTTATAATTAATATAAGCCTCTGTGTATTTCCTTGGGACTGAAGGGCTGCAGAACCAGGTGGAACAGAAGCTTCAGTCAACATCAAAGTTTCCAAACTCAATAAATAGTTCTAGAAATAATCCTTAGGATTCTTTGAAAGCTTACACATGTGTGTGCACATGCACACACACACAGGAAGGGGGAGGGAGGGAGGGAGGGAGAGTGTTGGGGCAACATAGGCAAGTCAACAAAATAGGCTAGGTACCTAGCAGATACTGGCCAACTGTATATGAATACACAAATCACTAGAACTGTGTATAGAAAATTAGGGTGCCATTTTAGTTTTATGCCAATTTGAGAAATAATTTTTTGTGCTATACCATGCCATTTAAATTTTACATCCTGACTGAGGATGTAAACCTCAGACCCAGAAAGACAAACATGGTGTGCACTCACTCAGAAGTGGATGCTAGCTGTAAAGCAGAGGATAACCAGCTTAGAGTCCCCTACCCCAGAGAAGCTAGGGAACAAGGAGAGCCCTAAGAGAAACCTATATGGTTTTCCCTGGGAAGGGGAAATAGACAAAAGCTCTGAGAAAATTGGAAATGTGGGGTTGGGGGGAGAATGGAGGGCAGAAGGGGAGGAGGAGAAGAACATGAGAGAATGGGATGGCTGAGATGGGGGAAGGAGAGAGAGGGAGAGAAAGCAAAGAGATATCTTGATTGAGGGAGCCATTACATGGCTAGTGAGAAAACTAGCACTAGGAAAATTCCCAGGAATCCACAAGGATGACCCCAGCTAAGACCCTAATTAATAGTGGAGAGGGTGCCTGAACTGGCCTTGCCCTGTAGTCAGATTGATGACTAACTGAATTGTCATCACAGAACCTTCATCCAGCAACTAATGGAAGCAGATGCAGAGCACTGGGCTGAGCTCCCAAAGTTCAATCAAAGAGAGCTAGGAGTGATAATATGAGCAAAGGGGTCAAGATCATGATGGGGATACCCACTGAAACCGCTTACTTACTAATGGGAACTCACTGACTCTGGCCTGACAGCAGGGGAACCAGCATAGGACCAAACTAGGCCCTCTGAATGTGGGTGATATTTGCATGGCTGGGGCAGACTGTGGGGCCAGTGGCAGTGGGGCCTGGATGTATCCCTACTGCTTGTACTGACTTTTTGAAACACATTTTGTTTGGAGGGTTACCTTGCTCAGTTTAGATATAGCGGGAGGGCCTTGATCCTGCCTCAAAGTGATGTGCTAGACTTTGTTGACTCCCCATGGGAAGCCTTACCCTCTCTGAGGAGTGGATGGGGTGGAGTGGGGGTGGGTTAGATGGAGGGAGCAGGAGGAGGGGAGGGAGTGGGAACTGGGATTGGTATGCAAAATTTCAATTAAATAATGTTAAAAAAATAATTTCTTGTTCTAGATCATGCTATGAATCTTTCAGAGAAAAATGTGACCCTGAGTATATTAAGTTAACAGATAAGACAGCCAAAATTTCTGAGAGCCTGGGTGAGTAGGTGCAAGGAGTTTGTACATACATGCTGTTTTCTGATCAACTATAAAGTTCAAACAAAGTAAGGAAATGCAGACACTTTGTAAATCCTAAGGCACACTACACTACAAGATGAATGGGGGCAAGTACGGGATTTCAAAGACCCTGAGAAGAATCACCTTCAAATTTCAAACCAGTGCCTACTTAGGTGGCAGGATTTTTCATCTTTTTCAAATTTTATTTTATGTGTATGGGTGTTTGCCTGCATATATGCCTGTGCCCCACATGCATGCAGTGCCTTCAGAGGCCAGAAGAGGGCATCTGGTCCTCTGGAACTGGAGTTACAGATGCTTGTGAGCCACTATGCAGGGAATTGCACCCAGGTCCTCTGCAAAAACAAGTGCTCTTAACCCTTGAGCCAATTTCCCTAGCCACCAGGCAGCACAATATTTAAGAAATAAAGTTATGAAAATTCACTGATGAAATTCTTGAGTAGAATTAAAGACAAAATAAGAATTTACATCTGATGAATCTGAAGTTAATTTTATGAGTAATGAACAAACATTAAAAATGTATATATTAGATTCCCAGGTCAAAGTTTTGCTATGAAAACACCTTTTCTAGTTTTAAGCCTCTTTGAGTGCATTGCCAGAGGCTTCCTTTTACAAGCTGGCAAACACGAGTGGGAACTGCAGAGATGACTGATAATTCAAATTGGCTTTACTAAAATTTCTAAGCATATTCAGGAAAGAGGTGTGGAATTTCATATTAGCAGTGAATGGTGGGATTAAGAAGGTCTACTAGAGCCTCCAAATTCCATTGTAACACATTGGTAATAAGTTTGTAATGTGTAAGGATTTCAATTAGCCCTTCCTCAGTTCACTATTAGACATAGTACCATGACAAGTACTTCTGTGGGAGGTAGAGACAGAAATAACACACTATTTAAGAAAAAAATCCCATTTTAACAAAAAATAGCTGTGGTTGGATTTTTTTGAGAATAGAGGGAATGAAGATAGTATAGAATTTTGTAATTTTTTAAAGATGTAGAAGAAAAATATTGATGCAGTTTATAAAATTTATAGAAAAATCCAAACAATTGTATGGATATGTTCAGTGACTAAAAAATTCATGTAATATGTTAATTTTATCCAAACTGATATATAGATTCACCACAATCTCAATAGGAAATGGCAGATTTGATGTGGAAATCAACAAGATGATTTGTTTACTTTAATCATTCTACATTTATACACAATATCAAATATCACATATATATCCTATAAATACAAAATCATGTTTTTTAAGTAAAAAACAACATTAGTTTTAAACACATACAGATATAGAAATGCAAACATTCTGGAAGGACCAAAGCAATTTTAAAATGACAACAAAGGCAGGGGAGTTTGCAATATCAGAGACTTTCCCTAACACTACAGCAATTGAAATAGTGTGGTATTTGTGTCAGGACCATTCAAAAAACAATGAAACAGGATAGAGAGCGCAGAAACGGAATGACTTCTACCTGTTCATCAGGTGCCAATGAAGATGCTATAAAACTCAATGGGAAAGGTCAGCCTTGCAATAAATAATGGAGTGCCCACTGGACAGCTATATAGGAAAAACGAACTATCTCAATACACACAAAATTAATTTGAAATGGATCAAAGATCCTTAAGTAATGTAGGACAGCCATCTGCAAACATTTTGTGTCAAGGATGGTGGGCTTTGTGGGCCATACTGTCTGTCATACTACATTGGCTATAGATAATGTGGAAATGAAGAGTCACAGCTGCATTCCAACAAAAATTATGTGGGCCAGATGTGGCTTTCAGATTGTAATGACTCTACTTTACTTGTTCTACAGACCCACATAGGAGAACACCTTCTTGTTCATAGGAATAGGCACATATTTCTTCATGTAGGAAACCAGGAGCATTAACTTCATTAAATGGATGAATTAAACATCATCAAAACTAAGAATTTCTTGCCGGGTTTGGTAGTTCATGCTTGTAATACCAATACTCATGAGACTGAAATTGGATAATTGTGGTACGTGTGAGGCCAGCATGGGCAACATGCTGTCTCCAAACACCAAAAATAAAACAATAATTTAAAACTTCAAATCAAAAGCTCCTATTAAAATATGAAAACAGCATGGTCACTCATGCCTTTAGTCCCAGCACTCAGGGTGGGGGAGGGCAGAGGCAGGTGGTTCTCTGTGAGTTCCAAGTCAGTCAAGGCTACACAGACCCTGTCTCAAAAAAGAAAAGCAAAGTGGAGACTGAAGAAGACACATGACATTGACTTGTTTCTTCCACTTGCATGTATAAACACATGTACATGTACACACATGTGCACACATAGACACTTAAAAGTCTACCCTGTTCAACTGGTCTTTTGAATGATGCTGTCACAAATACCATACTACCTTAATTGCTGTAGTGTTAAGAAAAGCCTCTGGTAGTGCAAGCCCTCCTGTTTGGGTATCATTTTAAGATCTCTTTGGCTCTTCCAGAAACTTCGCTGTAGAACATGGAGAGTTATTAAGGCTGGCATAGTTTTAGGCATATACATTTCTAAAGTTCTGCAGTTTCTACTAAAGCTAAACATATATCTACTCTATAACTAGGAAACCCTTTGGGTTAACTTAATATGGGTGCTAATGTTCCTTGAAAGGTATGTACAAGGTTACTCATAGCTTTTTTTGTTCATTACTCAGAAACCAGAAAGTCAAAATGTTCTTTTCCTCTAGAATGGATAAACCAATTGTGGTAAATTCACATTACCAGATCAGTACACAGCTTCAAAAAAAAAAGAAAGAAAAAACAGAACTAGAAACATGTACAGGACATAGTTAGATCATATAAGCATAATGCGGAGCAAATCTGAAATATATAAGTTTGCAGTTTGATCTCACTAAAGACAGGCACATTAAAATATCCATGTTGGGGGCTGGAGATGGCTCATTATGTAAGAGCACTGGTTGCTCTTCCCAGCACCAGCATAACACACAACTCTCTATAACTCCAGTTCCAGGAGATCTGACCTGATTCTGACCTCTGTAGGTGCTGCATGTACAGTGGTGCATTTACATACAACAGGCACACACTTATAAATTAAAAATATTAATATCTGTGTTGATAGCTCTTAAACCCGTGCCCCCCTTTAGATTACTGATTGGGAGGGGTAGCTAAGTCTTCTGATGTTCTAGAAATGCCCTACATCTTGATCTGTGTGTCAAA
This sequence comes from Ondatra zibethicus, assembly GCA_004026605.1. NCBI lineage: Eukaryota > Metazoa > Chordata > Mammalia > Rodentia > Cricetidae > Ondatra > Ondatra zibethicus. Next base: position 30,217 of record PVIU01007229.1, on the reverse strand, counting down.
TGACGGTGTCTTTGCCTGTGCACATGTATTAGCATGGATATAAATTAAGTGTCTTATACTTACAATCTCTGAACTTTAGTGTGTAAAAGAATATTTTAGAAAGAGAAAATATGCTATCAATTTAAAGAGAATATATTATCACACCAGTATTTAATAAGTAAATTATTGCTTCTCCCTCTAATTGGCAGTTGCAAAAAAGAACAAATATCCATTTATTTCTAAACTGATCATTCTATTTTTCTTTAGCTTATTATAAAAAGTTTCTGCCTTGAATGTGGTATCTAAATACAATACAGTGAGAACTTTGTTCCTATTTCCGAATTTTATTATTAGATCATACAACCATGACCTTTTTTTATTCAGAGGACTCACTCTGGCAGAATTCAGTATTCTGTGGTTTTGGCAAATCACCAGTGTGAGAAATGTTTCACTCTTCAGTTTGGTTTCACATTCACCTACCAGTTGTCTTTGAGTAGCCGATAAAATCACAATAATAGGCAAGAAAAGAGGGATTCCCCTCTGTATGCTGTGAATACCATTGGTTAATAAAGAAACTGGCTTGGCCTGATAGGGTAGAACAGAGCTAGGCGGGGAAAACTAAACTGAATGCTGGAAGAAAGAAGGCAGAGTCAGGAGAGAAGCCATGTAGCCCCGCTGGACACAGATGTGGGAACTTTACCTGGTAAACCACAGCCTCGTGGCGATACACAGATTACTAGAAATGGGTTAAATTAAGATGTAAGAGTTAGCCAATAAGAAGCTAGAGCTAATGGGCCAAGCAGTGTTTTAAATAATACAGTTTTGGTGTGATTATTTCGGGGCTGAGCTGCCAGGCAGCCAGGAAACAAACAAGTGGCCTCCTTTACAACACTAAAGTGCTCAAAGGAACCATTGGCTCCTTTTCTTAGTGATGAGCAAATATATCTTTATAGGCAATGAAATGACTCTGACTTGGCATGGTGGCACACACCTTTAGTCCTAGTGCAAGCTGATCTCTGTTGAGTTCCAGGCCAGATTGGTCTACATGGTAGTTCTGGGCCAGTCAAGGCTACATAGCAATCGTCTTGTCTCCAAACCCCCATTAGAAATTGTAATTCTAACATCCTGCCTTTATTCACTACTAGGATTGGGCTGTGATGGTTTTCCTGGAGCAGGTAGCATAGAGGTGAGGGAAGAAGCACACAATGCCTAGAGCTTCGGTAACAAAGTAGCCATTATCTCCTGCTTCAATAAGAGTGTTTTACATCCTTTATCATTAACAGAATCAGTGTGTGTATACACGGGTATAAACATGCATGTGTATGACTGCAGAGTAACCTTAGGTGTCACCCACAGAAACGCCATCTCTTTTGAGATAGAGTCTCTCATAGGCCTAGAGCTCACCCATGGGTTGGGCAGCAAGTCAAGGATCTTCTTGTCCCCACCTTCCCAGGCCTGAGATTGCAACTGCCAGTCATCACACCTGGCACTGTTATATAGGTCCCCGTGCCATGGCCCCTCAGCCTAGGAATTGTTTTTCTTTTGCAGGGGTGGGGGTGGGGAGGTCCCTGCAGGCTTTACAGCTGGCAGGGAAACGATCCAGCTGCTCTCTACAGTCTTTACCAGTTTTCAAATATAGTTGCCTTTGAAGGAAGCTTGGGTGTTTTGTTTTCCACCGGGGCTTAGCACAGGGCTATAATTCAGAATGTTTGAATTATGTATAGTGCTTGGTTTTAATTTTCCATGTGAGGAAGCAGTAACTGCAGATGACATTAACTTAGCAATGTTAAAAGTGTTAAATAGAGAAGAAATTCAATTTTCTTTACACTTCTATGATTTATCATGGCATGGCTCATACTTACAGCATGTATTTCCCCTATTACAGGGTTAGTTTTTGTGACACTACTAGTCTTTGAAAGGAGGTATTTTTCTGAAGAAAATGCACAGAGTAGTTTGCAGAGCCATATGGTTTTATTCTGAACAAGGTATAATAAAAAATAGAGAGTCTGTGACAGCAGATGTGAAAAGGCTAGACTTGGCTCCATTATGAGTGACTGTGAGAATTACTTACTCTTTCAAAGCTTATCATTTCTTCACCTGTGAAATGAAACTATTAGCATAATGGCTGCCATACTGAAGAAATGAAATCAGCCATATAATATCTTAAACTACGAAATGGATATGACACTATTCTTTAAATTAGAGTAAAATTAGAGATTACCAAGATTTAGGTTCTGGTTTCAAAGAATACCGCAGCCAAAAGCTCATTATAAAAATTTCCATAATGATGGTAATAGAAATGTATACTTTAGTGGGAGAAAGGTACTTTCAGGTTCCGTGGGACAAAATACTTTATTACTGGGAAGATGGGTATGAATCAGTTTTGGAAGAAGGGAATTCATAGCAATAAGAGATTAGCATTACACCTTTATGCTGTAAGCCATTTATAAAGGCCCAAGACAGGAACCAAAAGATATTATTACACTATAAGGGAAATGAGAAGGAAACAACATTATAGGTGAAATACTCTTGCAAAAGATTGAATGAATGGCCTTTAATTAAGACTGAATTGGGACAGCAGAACATGTTAAATACTAATATGGAAACTGAATCAGAAAATCTAGACTGTGGGAGACTCAAGAGGAGAAACAACCAGTTTCTTCAACAGATGAATTGAAAAATAAAAAGGAGCAAACGAGGCTTGCCTAAACTGCATGAAGCCCTGGCTCCATCTGCAATACCACCTGCAAAACCGGCATGGTGTTGCACAACTGTAATCCCAACATTTGGGAAGTAGAGATGGGATGATCAGAAGCTCAAGGCCATATCATGCTCCATAATTACAATACATTGTGTATATGCACGAAGACGTCAAAACAAGAATAATGAAATTTTAATGTCATTTTAGCCTATTCTACTTCTGTTTTCCACTCCCCAGCTGTGTGAAAGTCTTTAAAAAAAAAAAAAAACTACAGGCCACATTTGTGAAGGAAAGCATCAGTGTGGCAGACACATGAGGAGGAAGAATGGAGGTGGCAATTTTTCAAGCCTCAATCCTAGACAACTGTCATTGTTGTTTATGTCTAGATGGTTCCCTGGAGGATGCTGAAAAGGCTGAGGTGTACCTGACCTGATGCAGACCTAATGCAGTGCAAAATGTATCCTTTAGGGGGAGCCCTTGTCAAAATAAAACAGAGGCAACAGTTTTGGCTTTTTAGCCGAGGCAGCATTAACAGTCTTCAAAGGTGGGGGGGGGCGGGGGGGGGAGCAGGGTTGAAGAGATCTGGAAGCTTTCTGAAAAGGTTTTGAAGCCCAGAATGGTGGTGCACACCTTTAATCCCAGCACTTGGGAGGAGAGGCAGGCGGATCTCTAGGTGTTCGAGCCTGCATGGCCTGGGGTTTCAGTGTGGCCAGAACTACATAGTGACACCCTGTCTCAAGAACAAAAAACATCCCACATCTTCCAGGGAACCCAGAAGGTCACACACATGATGACTTTGGGTCTACCAAAGAAATAGCCTAGGAAGCCCCTCTATTTTTGTCTGTCTGGTGTTGAGCTTCTACCGAAGTGGTCAGTGGCAGAGCTATGTACTGAAAATGTACTTCCAACACTTCTCCAACCAGAGTAGACTTATTGGTCCCAGGCAATTAAGAAACACTGTCCAATCATGAGATGACCTCCAAACTAACAAACTAGACCATCCAGTGGCCACACATGACAAAAAATACAAACGTTAAAAAAGAATTCAGCGACATCACTAAACAAATTACAGTCAAAATAAGCAGAAACAGGTTATTCCAAATGTCTACCCTCTGGTGTAGCTCTGTGATAGAGTCCTTGTCTAGCATGTGCAAGGCCCTGGGCTTCATCCCTGACACTAAAACAAAAAACAAAATGCTGGCTGTTAATATGCCTACAGTCAGCCTCAGGAGGGCCATGAGTTCCAAGGCAGCCTGGGCTACAGCGCGAGTTGCAAACCAGACTGAGCTACAAAGTAAGACCCTATCTCAAAAACAACAATTGGAACAAAGTCCACTTTTTAACCAAAAAATGATTGAGTGAGGCAAATAAACAAGAAAGTATGGTCTACACATGGGACAAAAAGAACAAATAAAAACTGTCCTTGAAACTCAGAAGCCTCTTCTCCAGGACTAGCTCTCAAGGTACCAGGAGGTAACTATGTAGGCTTCCAAAGGAGGGAAGCAAACCAACAGTCCTAGCCAGCTATGATGCCTATGAACTGCATCAGCTAACAGCATGGTACAGTAACCACGATGCATACCTTAGTGGAAAGCTGCAGCTCTCTAACTTGGCTTAAGAACCTCAAGCAATAGCTAACTGTATTTAAGGCCTACTCTATGAGATGGAACCCATCCCTGACACTGCTCAAGTGGCCAAGAACCTGAGACTAGATAAGCTAGGGACCTAGGGGCAAACCATGTACTATTGTTTGACTAGGGGAACATAGCGATAAAATGACTGCTAATGGCATTCTGCTATACTCATAGACCAGTGGCTTGCTCAGCCATCACCAAAGAAGTTCCTCCTGCAGCAGATAGGAACAAATACAGAGACCACAGTCAGACATATGAGAGAGAGAGAGAGAGAGATTGAAACCGAGAGATTGGAATACTCAGTCCTAAATGGGTGATCACATCAAATCCCTCCCCTCAGAGCTCGGGGAACCCTGCAGAAGAGGAGGTGGGAAGAGTGTAAGAGCCAGAGGGAAGGACACCCACAAAACAAGGCCCTCTGAATCAAAAGGACCAATGCACATAAGAACTCAGAGACTAAGGCAGCATGCACAGGATATGTACAGATCTAAGCCACATGGGGTCCCAGCACTAAGAGGGGAAGTGGACACAAGCCCACATCCCTAACCCAGAAGCTATCTCCATTTGATGACCACTCGCAAACAAAAATTAGATCTCCCCAACAGAGTATCACTAGGCATACGAACCACTTTTTTCCTTATTTAAAAAGAAAACAAACTATCTTTTTTTCATTATACATACCAATCCAAGTTCCCACTCCCTCCCCTCCTCCCATTCCCTCCACATACCCTCTCACTTCACCCCCTACCACACTCCCATCCAATCCTCAGAGAGGGTAAGGCACATTGCTTTGAGGCAGGCCCAAGGCCCTCCCTACTATATCTAGGCTGAGCAAGGTATCCATCCAAAGAGAATAGGATCCCAAAAAGCCAGCACATGCAGTAGGGATAAATCCTAGTGCCACTGCCTGTGGCCTCTCAGTCTGCCCAGGTCTTATGCCCAGCAGTATAGGGCCAACACAAAACAAATTCAGTGGCATTCCTGGAGGTTCCTCGTCTCATAATACGTTGTCAGGGCTTTTTATTTTTCACTTGCATGTCCTTTGTGTATTACTGTGGTCTCCTTTTGTGCTTTTATGGGATTTCTATGTATGTAAAAGTGTGTGTCTTTGCATCTTTCTTTGGCTCTTTTTCTTTTGATTGGTTGGTGGGTTCTATTCTGGTTTGTTTATATTTTATCTAATTTTATATTATTATGTTAGATAATATTAAGTATCCTAATAATAGCTCAAAAGGATGTGGATTTGAGTGGGTGGGGAGGTGGAAGATACTGGAGGAGTTGGAAAAGGGGAAACCATTATCAGAATATATTATATAAAAAAATCTATTTTCAATAAAAAGGCAAGTGAAATTCATATAAGTTCCTATTTGCAAAAAAAGCTATTATTTTCATATTAGAACATGAAAGCAATTTTAAAAGCAATTCAAAAATAAATTAAATATAGACTTTGTCTTTATTAAAATAAGATTAACTTTCAAAGAATGAAGGTGATTCAGTAAACATCAATCCATTTTAACCCTGAAAAAAATTATTCTGTAAAATAATGGCATATAGTAATAAGTGTCCAGTTAAGATTGGCATTTTTATTCAATGCAAATGATATATCTGAAATTAAATTCAAGCAGTACTAAAAGTTTTTCAATTCATCATCATATATCTATAAAATATATTTTTCCAATTTATTTGCACAAATACTTTATTTCTAAATTTCAGGAATAAACTTAAATGCAAAAAAATAGTGACTTTGCATCCCTGGGGTATTCCTTTTCCTGAAACACCTTAACCAGGGCAGACTCTCCTCTCTTGTTTTCCCTATCTGCATCACAAATAGCCAGAAAGACATGAGAAAATGGTCATATCATCTGCCATCAAGTAAACAAAAAGAAGACCACAATGAAATACTATTTCGTGCCCATTGACTCTCAAATTTATACCTACTCTGCAGCTGCTAAGGGGGTAGAGAGGACTCTAATGCAGCTCAAAGGCTGAACTGATTCCCCTCAGTGTGCTGAGAACTAGTCCTCAAGGCCAAATCCCTGAACCCTGGGTGAAACAGTCCAGCTTTGAAAGCCAGCTGAAGTACATGGAGGCTTCCACTCACTGTCAGTCTAAGCAGAAGTTTGGCGACAGAAAGGATTCCACTAGTGTTACCCCAGAAAGTTGAAGAGGGAGAGGAAAAGGCAGCCAGAGGAGTTTAAAACTGTTCATCTGTCAAAAACTCAAACCAACTTAAAGTTCATGGATAGCAAGAAAATGCTCCCGTTTCTAGGTCAGGGGCTGGGGGTGGAGCCCACTTGAGCAACAGCTTAGCTAGCTAAGCATGCAAGGCCAGGCTTTCCATGGCCAGCACCTCAGATACTGGGCATGGCGGTGCACACCTGTAATCCTAACACTCTGTAGGTGGGGGCAGGAGGATCAGAATTTTAAGGTCTTCCTCAGCTACACAGTGAGTTCAAGACCACCCTGGGATACAGGAGATTCTGTCTAAAAGAATGAGATACCATAGTTACTATCCAATAAGGCTTTTCTTATATGAAGTGGCTTGCAGAATCCCAATGCTCTCCAGGAGCAGTAGGTCTTAGGCTCAGCTACTGCCTGGGGTAGCTTTGTCATCACTGACAAAATACCTTAGGAGAGCTGCAACTGGAGAGCTCGAGTACACTTCTAATGTCTTGCTTTTCCTGAATCCAGACTAGTTTCCTTGTTTGGAAATGATTCGAGATGACAGGGCTTAAGGATCCCTGGCCTGAAGCTTAGGTTAAAGGTCAGGCAATGCTATGAATTGAATATTAAGCTTCTGATCCCCTCCAGCTCATGTGTTGAACATAGGGTGCTCAGTGGGCACTCCTACCTCGAGATCGTGGAAACATTAGGAGGCAGGGAAGGAAGCAGGTCACTGGGATCGCACCATTGAAGGTTATACCGTGTCCCCTTCTTCTCTGCCTCCCATCCAACAAGAGGTGAACAGCCCTTGTTTTATGTTCCTACCTGCAAGTCCTGCCTCACCATGTGCCAGAATCAGAGCACGCAGGGACAATGGACCGAAACCCTGGGCCAAGACCAACCTTTACAAACTCCACTATGGGTCAGGCAGTGGTGGCGCCCGCCTTTAATCCCATCACTTGGGAGGCAGAGGCGGGTGGATCTCTGTGAGTTCGAGGCCAGCCTGGTCTACAGAGCGAGTTCCAGGACAGGCTCCAAAGTTACACAGAGAAACCTTGTCTCAAAAGAAAAAAAAAAAAAACAAAAACAAAAAAACCCTCCACTATGTACATACGCACCGATCTCTTGGAAATGGTTTTTCAGATCCTTGCTCCACTCTCCATTTTTTTTTAAACCACGGAGCTGTGACAATTCTTACATGGATCCTGAATAAAAGATTATCAAGTAATTTCCAAGAATTTCCCATTTCCTGTTTTCATTTCACAGGTTTTTAAAGACGGGGTCTTGCTATTAAGATCCTTAATAGTTTTTCACTTTCATAATGGTGCCATTAGAAGCATGGACATTTTTTTGTTGTTTTGTTTTTTATTAAGACAGGGTTTCCAGCAAATTCTTTTTTGTGTGCGCACGTGTGTATGCACAGTACATTCGAATGCCTGCAGAGGTCAGAAGAGGGTGTCAGATACTATGCAACTGGAGGTACAGGCAGTTGTGAGACACTTGATGTGGGTGTTAGGAACCAAACCCAGGTCCTCTGCAAAACCATCAAGTGCTCTCAACTGCTGAGCCATTTCTCCATCCCTAATCTATAATCTAATCTCACAACACACTACACTGTGATTGTGACAGGAGCCCAGCCCTTAGTAGGCCCCCAGATCTTAGAACTAGCTCCATAATGGAAGTAACATTCAGGCCATAAAACTCTATTCAGCACGCAGACAGCCCCACCCGCCAAAATGAAAACAAAGTCTTAATCCATCAAAGTTCATAGCTCTGGGAACGTCTCGAAAGGTACTGACCTAGCTTTTGGGCTTCTGTAGTTCTGCTTCTGGATAATTGTTCTAACTAAATGAAGTAGGTCAACCCAGGATATTGTTTTGTGCTTAAAAGCTCACCCTGAGGAAGGCCCGGAGCTACACTGAGATCCCCAAACAGCCGGTGTAGTCGCCAACGGGCTAACACTAGCTTAAACCAGTGTCTGAGTAGTCTCCTGCAGTGGGCACCCCACAATATGATTAGCGCACCTTTGTAGTAAGCTTCAAAATCAAGAAGTGTGAGTCCTCTCATGGTTTCTGGTTGTTTGTTTGGTTTGTCAACACTACTTCAGTAATTCAGAGTCTCTTAGATGCCTATTTCAAGAAAGCTTTATTATCTTACAAGTAAGATTTCGTTATGGCATTTTTTTTTCAGATATTTACTTCTCTCCCTGTCTTCTTCCCACGGCCCCCTTATGTCCTCCTCTCTGCTCTGACTTCTCTACACTTTACATGTGACCTCTTGTCTCCCCCCTAACCCTTCCTATTTGAATTTTAAAATCAACTTGTTGGTTTCTGTAAATGCCAACTGGGATTTTTAACAAGGATTTCATCTAACTCTAGAAGAGCATGGTGAATACTGCCTTAACTATATTCAGTCTTCTAGATGAATATGGAATGTCTCTGCATTTATTCGACTGTCTTTACTTTTTAAAAGAACATTTTGACATGACATATTAACTGATTTTGCAATGTTAAATGAACCTGGCATCCCTGGGGTGAATCCCAGTTTGTCACTGAATATAATTAATCCTTTAGTATTATTACTAGATTTGATTTGCTAATTTTATTTAGCTTCTTGGATGAAAGGCACCATTAGACGTAATTTAAAATATTTTCTTCTTTCCTTTTCTGCATTCTTTAAAAATATATTTATTTTTATGTGGATGAGTGCATGCCTGGTGACCAAGGAGGACAGAAGTGGACATTGGATCCCCTGTAACTGAAGTTACAGATGATTGTGATTCTCTGAGTGCTGAGAACTGAGCTTGATGCATGTGGTGGCTGTTCTTGGTTGTCAACTTTTGGAATTGACTAAAAACCCAAGCCATTGGGCACATCTAGGAGGGATTTCCAGTTAACTGGGCCACTTAAGGTAGGAAGACTCACCTTAAATACAGGCCACATCTTGTGGAAGCCTATCTAAAAAACAAGGAAGAAAGGAAACTTTGCAAGTTCATTTCTTCGCCAGTATTAGAGCCTACTGCTTCGGGATCCCAGTGTATGCTGAAGATCAGCTGAGACATCCAGCCTGGTGAACTGAACAACTGCTGGATTCTTGGACTTTCCATTTGGAGACAGTCATCGTTGGATGAGACAGACCATAACCTGTAAGCTACTCTAATAAATCTCTATCTATCTATCTATCTATCTATCTATCTATCTATCTATCTATCTATCTACCTACCTACCTACCTACCTAATCTAGGGGATTTTTTTCATATTTTATACATACATACATACATACACACACATACATACAAATAATCAGTTGTTTCTCTTGTTTTTCTTTAACAAGTTTCTTGACTATTTAAATCCAGTCTGTTGGTCTATGTCATTTTATTGGGGAACTGAGACCATTAGTGTTGAATTATTAATGAGCAGTGCTTATTAATTCCCTTTATTTTCATCGTGGTGGTGTAGGAACCCCCCTTCACTTGGACCACCTTTTCTAGGATTATTTATTACTCGTGATCTCTTGGGTATATTCTTCTCTTCAGACTTAAGTAAATTTTTGCTTCTAGTGCCTTCTGTAAAGCTGCATTGGTAAACAGAAATTGCTTAAATTTGTTTTTACTGTGCAAAGTTTTTCTTTCTCTGGAGATTGGGAGTGATAGTTTTACTGGGTATAGGAGTCTGTGCTGGCATCTTTGGTATCTTGGAGCTTGTAGAACATCTGTCTAGTCCCTTTTGACTTTCAGAGTCTCCACTGAAAATTCAGATGTTATTCTCAATGTGAATATATTAAATGGAAGCTGTTCAGTAGTGGTAAAACAAAATTTACAATAAATTTTCAGCAAAAATAATCTCCCTATTATGGATTTTTTCAATCTTCAGAATTACTCATGAGGTCTGAGCCAGTGACTTCCACATGAGCAGGCCCAAGCAAGCAACCTCCACAGAACAGGTACAAGGGAGCAACTGCTGAGGGAGCAGGCCCGAGCCAGAGACCTCTGCAAAACCGGGCCTGAACAAGGGACCTCGGGGGGAACAGGCCCAAGCCAGCAACCTCCAAGGAAGCAGGCCCCGAGCAAGCAACCTCCACAGGAGCAGGTACAAGGGAGCGACCACCAAGGGAACAGGCCAGAGTCAGCGACCTCCATAGGAGCAGGTGCAACGGAGCAACTGCCGAGAGAGCAGGCCCAAGCCAGAGATGTCTCTGGGACTGGCCAAGCCAGGGACCTCCACGAGAGCAGACACAAGCCAGGGACATCCATGGGAACAGGCCCAAGACAGCAAACTCTGCTGGAGAAGGCCCAAGCCAGCCACCTCTGCAGAAGCAGGCCAGAGACAGTCATCACCAAGGGAGCAGGACTGAGACAGTGAACTCAGCTGGAGCTGGCCCAAGTAAGTGACTTCCGTGGGAACAGGCCTAAATGACATATGGGATTGCAGAGCGACCCTGGGGAGTGCAGAGGGACCTTGGGGAACACCAAGTGACCTCCTGGGTAACTGGAACCATGGTCCTGAATGCACCACAAAGAGCATTGACCCTTGGACCCACTGACACCTGGAAGATTGATCACCAGAGACACAGCCCCAACTACACCAATCAGAGGAAAAGATGGGTAGATCAGGTGAGAACACAGTCAACACCTCAAAGAGCAACATAACACCAAAAAAAACAAAAACAAAAACAAAAACAAACAAACTAGCAGCCCTACAACAGCAAGACCTGAACAACCAAATATAGATGAAACAGAAGAAAATAACCTAAAAAATAACTTTAGGAGAATGAGGCCCTTAAAAAGGAAATGAAAAACTTCCTCAAATAAATGGAGGAAAAGACAAAAAATTGGAAGAAATCAACAAATCCCTTAAAGAAAACCAAGAAAAAGCAATCAAACAGATGTAAGAAAAGATTCAAGGCTTGAAAACTAAAATAGGACAATAAAGAAAACACAAACTGAGGGAATTCTGGAAACAAAAAATATGGGAAAACAATCAGGAACCACAAATGCAAGCATAAACAGCAGAATACAAGAGATGGAAGAAAAAATCTTAAGTGCTAGATGTTATGACTCAAATGGACTTAACAGACATTTATTTATAGAACATTCCATCCAAACATACCTTCTTCTTAGCACCTCATGGAATTTTCTCAAAAATTGACCACATACTCGGGAACAAAGCAAACCTGAACAGATACAAAAAACTGGAATAACCCCATATATCTTATTGAATCACCATGGCGTAAAATTAGAATTCAAGAGCAACACTAATTTCAGAAAGCCCTCAAACAAATGGAAATTAAATAATGCTCACCAGAATCACCAATGGGTCAAAGAAGAAGTTAAAGACTTCCTAAAATTCAATGAAAATGACCACACAACATATCAAAATTTACGGGACACAATGAAAGCTGTGCTAAGAGGAAAGTTCACAGCACTAAATGTCTACATAAAGAAGCTGGAAAAATTCCACTCTAGTGAGTTAACAAAAAACTTGAAAACTCTAGAACAAGAAGAAGCAAACTCACCTAGGAAGAACTACACAGCAGGAAATAATCAAATTGAGAGGTGTAATCAACAAAATAGATTGCACTCCACAAAATTGGAAAACTTAAAGGAAATGGGCAATTTTCTGGGTTTATATCACTTACCAAAATTAAATCAAGACCAGATAAACAATTTAAATAGACCTATAACTGCTGAAGAAATAGAAAAGTATCAAAAGCCCCCCCCCCAAAAAAAGGGGCTAGAGAGTTGGCTCAGTGGTTAAGAGCTCTGCTTGCTCTTTCAGAGGTTCTGAGCTCAATTCCCAGCAACCACATGGTCACTCAAAAACCATCTGTAATAAGATTTGGCACCCTCTCCTGACCAGCAGGCATACATGTAGACAGAACACTATATACATAATAAGTAAATATTTAAAAAAAGAAAGAAAAAAAATCCCAGGACCAGATGGTTTCCACACAGAATTCTACAAGATTTTCAAAGAAGAACTAATACCAATACTCCTCAAATTGTTCCACACAATAGAAGCAGAAGGAACAGAGCCAAACTTTTTTGTATGAGGCTACAATTATCCTGATACCCAAACCACACAAAGACATTACTAAGAAAGAGAATTACAGACCAATCTCACTCATGAACATTGATGCAAAAATACTCTTGGATTTGCAAACCAAATCCAAGAATACAGCAGAAATATCATCCACCATGATCAAGCAGGCTTCATCCCAGAGATACAGGGATGGTTCAACATATGAAAATCTGTCAATGTAATCCACCATATAAACAAACTGAAAGAAAAAAACATGATCATCTCATTATATGCTGTAAAAGCCTTTGACAAAATCGACACCCCTTCATGACAAAGGTCTTGGTGAGATCAGGGATACAGGAAAAATACTTAAACATAACAAAAGCAATATACAGCAAGCCAACAGCCAACATCAAACTAAATGGAAAGAAACTCAAAGGTATCCCACTGAAATCAGGAACAAGACAAGGCTGTCCACTCTCTCCATATCTATTCAATAGAGTACTTGAGGTTCTAGTTTTGTTGTCAGTGAGACAACAAAAGGTGGTCAAGGGGATACAAATCAAAAAAGAAGAAGTCAAACTCTCATTATTTCCTGATGATAGGACAGTTAACATAAGTGACCCCAAAAATTCTACCAAGGAACTTCTACAACTCACAAGCACCTTCAGTAATATAGCAAGATACAAGATTAACTTGAAAAAAATCAGTAACCCTCTTTTACACAGATGACAAAAGAGCTGAGAACAAAATCAGAGAAACATCACCCTTCACAATAGCTGCAAATAACATAATATCTTGGAGTAACTCTAACCAAACAAGTGGAACACCTGTATAACAAGAACCTGTATGACAATTTCTTTCTTTGAAGAGGACATCAGAAAATGCAAAGATCTCCAATGCTCTTGGGTAGGTAGAATTAACATAGTAAAAATGGCAATCTTACCAAAAGCAATCTACAGATTCAATGCAATGTCCATCAAAATTCTTCATAGACCTTGAAAGAACAATACTCAACTTCGTATGGAAAAGCAAAAACCCAGGGTAGCCAAAACAATCATGTACAATAAAAGAACCACAATCCCTAAACTCTACTACAGTTACAGTACTGACACAGCCTGATATTGTCATAGAGACAGGAGGACCAATGGAACCGAATCCAAGAACTTGGATATCAATCCATACAACTACAAACACCTAAGATTTTTGAAAAGAAGCAAAAATATAAAATGGAAAAAAGAAAGCATCTTCAACAAATGGTGCTGGCATAATTGGATATCAACATGTAGAAGAATGAAAATAGATACATATTTATCACCATGAACAAACTCAAGTCCAAATGGATGAAAGACCTCAACATAAAATCAACCAATTGAACCTCAGAGAAGAGAAAGTGGGAAGTAGACTTGAACACATTGGCACAGGGAACCACATCCTAAATAGAACCCCAGCAGCACAGACACTGAGAAAAACAATAAATGGGACCTCCTGAAACAGAAGATTCTATAAAGACAAGGACACAGTCAACAAGACAAAATGGTAGCCTACAGAATGGGAAAAGATCTTCACCACCCCACATCGGACAGAGGGCTGATCTCCAAAATATACAAAGAACTCAAGTAATTGGTCATCAAAATGAACAAATAATTCAATAATAAAATGGGGTACAGACCTAAACAGAGAACTCTCAATAGATGAATCTAAAATGGCTAAAAGACACTTAGGGAAATGCTCAACATCCTTAGTCATCAGAAAAAAGCAAATCAAAACAACTCTGAGATTCCATCTTACACCTGTAAGAATGGCCAAGATCAAAAACACTGATGACAACTTATGCTGGAGAGGTTGTGGGGTAAAGAGTAAATTCCTGCATTGCTGGTGGAGTGCAATTTGGTACAGCCCCTTTGGATATCAGTATGACAATTTCTCAGAAAATTAGGAAACAACCTTCCTCTAGACCCAGCAATACCATTTTTGGGTATATACCCAAAGGAAGCTCTATCATACCACAAAGACATGTGCTCAACTATGTTCATAGCAACATTGTTTGTCATAGCCAGAACCTAAAAACAACCTAAATGCCCCTTGACCAAAGAATGGATAAGGAAAATGTGGTACATTTGCACAATGGAATACTACACAGCAGAAAAAAATAATGACATCTTGAAATTTGCGGGCAAATGGATGGAGCTAGAAAACATCATATTGAGTGAGGTAACCCAGACCCAGAAAGACAATTATTACATGTACTCACTTATAAGTGGCTTTTAGACATAAAGCAAAGAAAACCAGCCTACAATTCACAGTCCCAGAGAACCTAGACAACAAAGAGGACCCTAAAAGAGACATACATGGATCTAATCTACATGGGAAGTAGAAAAAGACAATCTCCTGAGTAAATTGGGAGCATGGGGACCATGGGAGAGGGTTGAAGGGGAGAGGAGAGGAAGGGAGGGGATCGGAGAAAAATATATAGCTCAATTAAAAAAAAAATCAATGAAAAAAAAAAAGAATTACTCCTAAAGGTAAAACTGAAGTTAATTTATTTAGGCCTGGAAATTTAAAATCTGAACATACACATAAATATATACATATACATATATACTCAAAATAATATAATGGTTTCAGGAAATTAAACCAATAAAATCAGAGATTTCTTCATCCTCTACCCTTCCTTCCACATACCATACAGTACAGGCCCAGATAGTATCAGCTTCTCGGGAATGGGTTGCACCTGTGCTGCCTTTTATTATAAGTAACTCAGTGCTGCTGCTGCTGCTGCTGCTGAGTCCACATGAGAAAAACAGAAAATATCCCCAGGATTTCAGAGATTGCGTGTTCTGCATAAGAATGTCTGCAGAGGGGGCTGGAGAGATGGTTCAGGGGTTAAGAGCATTGCCTGCTCTTCCAAAGGTCCTGAGTTCAATTCCCAGCAAGCACATGGTGGCTCACAACCATCTGTAATGAGGTCTGGTGCCCTCTTCTGGCCTGCAGACATATATGTAGACAGAATATTGTATACATAACAAATAAATAAATATTAAAAAAAAAAGAATGTCTGCAGAGTAACTTGTATCACTTGCTCTCTTCTACTAACAGAGCAGATAAAAATTCCCACTAGAAAGCCAATAGGAAGAAGTTAGCTAAAAATCTGAATGCTTAAAAAATTACGTCAGTCACACAAAGGTTCTCCTGAGCAGGATAGACTAAGTACTCCTTGAAGACAGACGCCGGCTTGTGGAATGGTATGGAGACTCACGTTGAGCTGCTTGGCATCTCTACAATGAGGAATTTAGTTCAGCGTGTCCACTTAGCTCATGTCAACATTTGTCTAATGCTCGCTCATTGTGCTTTTGTTCTGTGTTTGCGGTCCAGCACAACAATGGACACTACTTTTTATGAAAAGTTCCAAGCCTTGAAAACCCTCTGAAAATAAATAGTCCAAATACCAGTTCCATTTCTTCCCCTGCAGGTACAAAAAAGAAAAAATTACTTATCGACCATGAGTCCTTGTTTCCTGCCTAGTTTACAACATTCTGAATACATATTGCAAACATCAACTTAGAAGGGCTAGATTCATGATTAGAGCTAAGTCACTAAATTAATCCAAGTGCTCTAAATATCGCTTTCATTATACTGGCAAATCATTCATCAGACTGTGAAGTGCAAAAGTGCCAGCATCCTCGTACTCTATAAACTTGGTATCTGAAATAGGTAACACAAAGATATGCCTCACAGTCTATGCTGTGTGCACAAGAAGATTGTCTAAGATAATGAGAACACTGTACACAGTGTTCTTACATCCGGTTTACTTCAGATACATACAACTGTATTTACTATTACATGAAACAATGAGTGATTAGAACATCAAGAGTCAGACTATGAAGAGTTATATCCTAGAGTCAATGATGGTCTATGCCAATAAATCTGGATCAAAGTTATTTGACAGCATTATAAAGGCAAACATTTCATTTTCCCTTTTTGTAGCCAGTAGAACTAAGACTAGGAAAAAAGTAAAGGCATACAAAAATCTCTTAATTAAGCTACATGCAATCCATCAATTACCCGAATGGATGTCAGGTCTATTGTCCTTTCTTCAGGGCTTTCCTTTAAAATGAACACATCAGGTTAGCAAAATCATTAGATAATAACCATGGTTCTTCACATCCGAGTTCATCCTGTTAAGTTCTATTCCTATCAGCACTCTGGAGTTCCCTTTGAATAAACATTCACTACAACCCCCTGGATTTCCTTCTCGCTAAAAGCACAAATAAGGGAACAATAAAAGCATAGTGGATAAGTGAGCAGCAAAGTTTACCTAACCTATGACCTTGTCTTTTTATTTTGTACTTAACTGTTAAAAGTAGTTACGCAGGGTGTTAAAGACTTTTCCTCTAAGACATGTGGTATTTGAATTTTGCCTTAAATGAAAAAGATGCACATTTTCAAAGTTTTCCACATTGATCTGTCCCCTCGACCTTTCCTGGATTTCACTCGAGTCAACTGTAACAAAACGTGGCTCATCTCTGATATTAGCAATTTCAGCCTTTTTTCAGTTAGTTTGGCTAAGGCTTTGTCAATCTTGTTTATCAGTTCAGCTTTGTTTCATTGTTTCTATGTGTCGTTCTTTTAGTCTGTATTTCATTTATTTCTGCCCTAATCTTTATTATTTCTTGCTATTTACTGTGTTTCTAGAAACTTGTGCCGCATCATTAGTTTATTTGAGAACACTGTTTTTAAAAAGTTGTGGGTTTTTTGTTGTTTTTGATGTATATGGGTGTTTTGCTTGTCTGTATATAAATACACCACATGCATGCCTCTGCTCACAGGCCAGAAGAAGACACTGAGTCCCCCAGAAGTGCAGTCACAGCTGGCTCTGGGACACCATGTGGCAGCTGGGAACAGAACCTGGGTTCTCTGCAAAATCAGCAAGAGCATAACCACTGAATCATCTCTCCAGACCCTACTATGAACTTTTAAAGTAAGCACTTAGAGCTATAAGCTTTCCCTCGAGAAATGCTTAGTTAGCTGTGTTCCAGAGGTTCTTGTAGGTTGTGCTATGATTTCATTTTATTCTAAGAATTTAAAAATTTCCTCCCTGATTTCCACAATACATTCAAAATTATATTTTTCAGTCTCCAAGTATCTGTATAGTTTCTCTTACTGTTGGTTTCTAGACTTATTTTAATATACTCTAAGGGATTACCTGACTTTTTGGTATTCATATGGCTGCTTTGAGGATTGCATTTACATATGCAGAAGAATAAAATTAGATCTGTATCTCTCACCCACCTCAAAATTAAACCCAAAATGAACCAAAGACCTCATTGTTAGAACTGAAATTCTGTAATTGCTAAAGAGAAAATACTTCAAGACATAAGGATAGGCAAGATCTTTCTAAAAGGGATTTCACTAGCACAGGCAATAACCCCAAGAATTGACAAATGGGATTGCATGAATTGAAAAAAGCATTTGCACAGCACTAGAAACTGCCAGCAGATAATGTACAGCATCGAGAAAATCTCTGCCAGCTAAATTTCAGGTGAGGATCTAAAGGACTGCAAAAATTAGACACCACAAAAACAAATTATCTAATCAACCAATAAGGTAACAAACAGAAAGTTCTCAAAAGAAGAAATACAAATGCTAATAACCATTTTACAAAGTGTCTGACATCTTTAGCCATCAGGAAAATGAAAATTCAAACTGCTTTGGTACTTCATCTCACCCAATCAGAATGATCAACATTACAAAAATATGGGGCTAGAGATGGCTCGGCACTTAAGAGCACTTGCTGCTCGTGCACAGGACTCAACAGTCACCTGGTGGCTTACAATTCTTTGTAATCCCAGTAGCAGGGAATCTGACCTCCTTTTATGGCCTCTGGGGTACCTCACATGTGGTGCACATACATATATGCAGACAAAACATCCATACACATAAAATAAAAATAAACTGGGATGGCTCTGCGGTTGGGAGCACTGCCTGTTCTTCCAAAGGTCCTGAGTTAAATTCCCAGCAACCACATGATGGCTCACAACCATCTGAAATGAGATCTGATGCCCTCTTCTGGCCTGCAGGCAGACACACAGACAGACTATTGTATACATAATAAATAAATATTTACATAAATAAATAAATCATAAACAAATAAAAGAGAAGACTACAAATGACAGAAAGAATTTGGGAGAAGAAAACCCCTTATTATCTGCTTATGGGAGAGTAACGGCTGTAGCCAGTATGGAAAATGAGTATGAGATATGTGAACTTCCATGTCTATTACTGCACTATTCATAACAGTCAGGAAGTAGGAACATCCTTTGTATCCGTCCACCAATTAATGGTTAAAGAAAATGTGGTACATTCACACAACTGAACTTATTCAGCCATAAAGAAAAATGAAATCATGACATGTGCAGAAAACAGATGGAAATCTAAATTAGCATAAGAATCCAGGCTCAGAAAGACAAAATACTGTATGTCGTCTCTCCTTTGTGGATCCTGAATTGTGTGTATATTTGTGTGCATATGTTCCTGTGTACATGTGGAGACCAGAAGAGAACTTCTGGTAGGGTGCCTCCAGCACCTTTTTGCTGAGACAACATCTCTACAGTGACCCAGGGTTATCGATTAGAGCAGGCTGGCTGGCCACCCAGCCCCAGTCATCCACCTGCCTCCCCAGCACTGGGATTACAAGTGTATCTGGCATTTTTAAAATGTTTCTTCTGAGGATGAAACTCAGGTTGTTCTGTTGCCCTCTAAGCACTTTACTGACTGGACCATCTGCCTAACCCCCAAATCCTAGATTTTCATTTTTGCATGTGTGTATATGTATGCATGAAGGTATAATACTAGAAAGGGAAGCGTGAGGAAATGGGGGTGTTAAGGAAGGAGGGAGGGAAGAAAAGAGTAATAGAATACATGTGACATGAAGTGGGTGGGGACTATTGGGGCAGGACAGAAGAGAAGTAAAGGGACATGAGAGTTGGAAAGTGGAGGGGTCAACAAAAAGAGTAGGAAAATGCAAAGATGAAGACTAATACACTGAATGCTAAGTTTAAAGAGTAAAAAAAATAAGCGCTAAAAAGGGATAAAGGAATCTGGTGAAGTAAGCAGTATGTACAGTAGATTCTATGAAACTAAATCTTTCCTTGGCTTTAGCTATCACCATATTCTCAGACACAATACTTTTTACTATCCCTAACAGAAAACTCTGGGCTATTAAATTTGTACAGTGCAATGTCTTTGCTATATAGTATTTGTTTTGTTTCTGAAGTACTGGGGACCAAATCCAGGGCCCTGTACATGCTACGAAGGTGCTATGCCACAGAGCTACATCTTTACCTCAATGATGCTTTCTCATGCTTAGTATTTTTATTTTGTAATCCTGAATGAGTTCTTTCAGGTGTAGGCATATTTTTATCATATAACATTTTTATAAACATATGCTACTAAATATTCACAAATTGGCAAAAGTGTGTATGTGTGTGTGTGGCATAGTGCTGTTAACACCAACTAGAAACAAAAACATTACCAAAGAATTTTTATTAAACGTTAATTAAAACAGCAAGGATCTGAGACACTGGACCCATGACCTGTTCCTTCCTAGAGAGTATGGTTAAGGGTTCAAGGCTTCCATTTTCCACCAAGATCTCATGCAAAGTGTAGCTAGTGTAGACAGTGTAGTGATAATCCCAGTACCTGGAAGTTAGGAACACGAGGATAAGGATTTCCAGATTATCCTCAGTCAGATAGCAAGTTTGAGGTCAACCTGAGCTACATGAGAGCTGGGGTGGGGAGAAGAGAACGAGAATGAATTATACACACATGAAAGTAGAAGGGGATTGTTTGGGAGGGGGAAACAAGGGGTAATGGGAAGTGGTGTCTTTAAAAAAAGTGGTGTGAGAGCGACAACGTGATAGAGCTCAGGTGGAGAGATGTTTTTTAAAGATTTATTTATTTATTATGTATACAACATTCTGCCTCCATGTATGGCTGCATGCCAGAAGAGGGCGCCAGATCTCATTACAGATGGTTGTGAGCCACCATGTAGTTGCTGGGAATTGAACTTACGACCTCTGGAAGAGCAGCCAGTGCTCTTAACCACTGAACCATCTCTCTAGCCCCTGGAGAGATTTTTTAATTGGGGGAAAGTAAATGGGAAAAGGAAGGGGAGAGGGGACACTGGCCTCTGGACAGAAGCAGCAGAAGGAGGGGAGCAGAGATAGATAGGGAGAGAAAGGAACAGAGAGAGGAGGTGGGCAGGGCCTTTTAAAAGGGAACACAGTGAATATGCAGAGAAGGTGCTCTTAGTAGCTACAGCTGAGGACATAGCCTGTCAGAACCCCAAGGGCAGGCCAGTACAGATGCCTGAATACTAACAGGAGGCTAATATGAACAAAGTTCATGGTATACATACAGGAAAATGTCATAATGAATTCTGTAATTTTGTACACTGGATATGTACTCTAAAAATGAACTAAAATACGGCTAGACAGTTGGCTCACTATTTAAGAGCACTGGCCGCTCTTCCAGAGTCTGAGTTCAATTTCTAGCAACTACATGGTGGTTCACAACCATCTATAACTCCAGTCCCAAAGAAGCCAATGCCATCTTTTGGCCTCCATGGCACCAGGGCAGGGCCTTTTAAAAGGGAACATAGTGAATATGCAGAACATAGAATCATGCAGTATATAGATAGATATGCAAGCAAAACACCTATTCTCATAAAATAAAAATGACCCAAAATAAAATACAAATGAGTCAGGCATGGTGGCACATACCTTTAATCCCAGTACTGAGAAGGTAGAGACAAGGCTAGCCTGGTCTACATAGTGAATTGTAGGACTACTGGAGCTACACAATGAGATCCTGTCTAAAAGTTAATTAACTAATTAATTAAATGACCTGCAAAGTTCACCTCAAAAGAACTAAATTTACTTGGAACAGTGTGAAAATGTTAAGTGTAATGGTGTTCTGCAAAACAAAGCTTCGCTTAGCTAAGAGCAAGAAAGTAAACCACAGGTCAGCTAGTTCCTAGAGGGAAATAGCCCAACTAAGAACACTCCTAGGGCAAGAATAACTCTCAAAAACTGACCTAAAATACCATCCTAGCCTATGAGCTACAGTGATGAACAGCCTGCCAACTGGTACCATAGTGGCACAAGTGTTATAGGAGTAATCAACCACTTTTTGCTTTAAGACATGCTCCACAAGAACAGAACCATTAACTGGGTCAAGGACCAGGGGCTATGTGACAGCTAACATCACATTTAAAGTTTAGACTTACTATGCTTGAGAGACCAAAAGGCAAAGCTGCCTCTAACAAGTGGCCCCTAGCTTGTACAGGCTAAACCCTGTCAGCCCACTTCCCTTTATTCACAGAGGTTGAAGGCTGTTTTCGTTTGTTTGCTTTTTGGGTGGTGTCCTTCATTTATTCTTCTCTCATATATTACATTGATGGGGGAAATTATCAACCAATTACATCTAGTTGGGGTGTGGCTACCTAAACCCCCAGATAGTTAAACGGAGAGAACACAGGTGCGCTCTCTCTCTCCATGCGGTGTTCACGGGACGGACAGGACTTCGGAGCTCCCATCCTTGTAGCGTGAGTCTCCCCTTTTTCCAGTCATTCAAAATACCTGTTCTTCTTGAGCTGGCTTGGTTATTTATTGTACCGGCCTAATTCATCTACATTACATCTCAACCCCAGTTTCCCCTTCCTCCCCTCTTCCCCAGATTCACTCCTCTGTTTCCCTTCAGAAAAGAGCAGGCCTCCCAGAGATATCAACTGAACATAGTAAAATAAGCTAAAAATGATTGGGCTTGTAAAATCTGTTCTTGCAAGACAGTAGTCATAAGACTAACTACTATTTCTGCTTTTATAATCAAATTTGCTTACTCTGCTCAAAAAGATGACTAGGCCAACTGTAAGACATATGTTAAAATAAGACCCTACCTACACGTACGTGGAATACATGTAATCTTGTAGGGTTTGCTTTTATAAGTCCTGGGATAATATGGCAAGGGGCTACATCTTGAGAGTATTCTCTGTTGCTGTCCTGGTGCCAGGAGTATACAACCCTAGTATTTAATAAAGCCTCTTCTTATTAAAAGAGGCTTTATTAAAAAAGACAAGAGGGAGTGGAAAAACTGTAAGGCCAGAGACAGTGGATAACTGTGTTTTCTGGAACAACAGGCCATCACATATATGATCTCACAGCAGTTACTACAGCACTCACAGAATTTTCGAAGATCAAGCTACACAAAATCCTAGTATAGAGCAGGGAGGCGGTTATGAGGTCGCACACCTAGCTGAAGAGCTATTAGCAGTGATAGTTGTTGGGTGAAGGAAGAGTCAGGTTTCTTCAGGGAGGCAGGACATGAGCAGCTAGGACCTACATGGACATATGCACAGCACTAAGTAGACTGATTTAAAAGCTCATGATGTTAGGACAGAAAAAGAAGTAGGAAGGATGGTGGGGAAATAGGGGATGAGTTTGTTCAGAAAAATACCTTATATATGTATGAAATTATCAAATAATAAAAAATAAAAAGAATATATGCATTTTCAGATGATAATTATATTCTTTTGAGGCTTTTTTTTTTCTTTTGAAACAGGGTTCCTGTGTAGCCCTGGCTGTCCTAGAACTTGCTCTGTAAACCAGGCTGATCTTGAACCCACAGAGATCAACCTGCTTCTGCCTCCCTAGTGCTTTGATTAAAGGTGTGGCCACTACCTCCCAGCTATATTCTCATTTTTAAAAGGCAGCAACATAAAACTAAATTTTTACTTGTATGGTATATTAATTAAATTATAAAAATTCAAGCACAAAAGATGAATAATGTGATATATAAAATCCAAAGAACAGAATTATAAGAAATGAGTTTGCAATGAAAAAGAATTTCAAGGGGCTGGAGAGATGGCTCAGAGGTTAAGAGCATTGCCTGCTCTTCCAAAGGTCCTGAGTTCAATTCCCAGCAACCACATGGTGGCTCACAACCATCTTTAATGGGGTCTGGTGCCCTCTTCTGGCCTGTAGGCATACACACAGACAGAATATTGTATACATAATAAATAAATATTTTTAAAAAAAAGAATTTCAGAACATATATGCATATATCCTGTATATATTTGTGCTCAACTGAGAACTGAGTTTTCACATATCTTACTATTAGCAAAGACATGTTTTTTTGTTTTTTTGAGACAGGGTTTCTCTGTAGTTTTGGAGTCTGTCCTGGAACTAGCTCTTGTACACCTGGCTGGCCTCAAACTCTGTCCCCCAAGCGCTGGGATTAAAGGCATGTGTCACCTCCGCCCGGCTGCAAGTACACATTTTTATTGTTGCTGTTTGAGACATGGTTTTTCTATGTAGACCTGGCTGTCCTGGAGTTCGCTCTGTAAACCAGGCTGGCCTTGAACTCACAGAGATCAACCTGCTTCTGCCTCCTAAGTGCTGAGACTAAATGTATGCTGCACCATGCATGGCAAATACACAATTTTTAAAACATCATTTATAGAACTAAGGAAAGAATTTGACTTGGATCAGTGTCTAATTTTGATGAGACCCATCTCCAAAGAACTTATAAATTTATTAAGTATCTCCTTTAATAATTAAAATGAAGCAAAAATTCGGCAAATTTGGAGCTGTTAAGATGGTTCAGTGGTTATAAGCACTGGCTGCTATTCCAAAAGGCCCAGGTTCAATTCCCAGCACTGCCCACATGGCAGTTCACAACTGTCTATAATCCCAGTCCCAAGGGATTCAATTCCCTTTGAAAGCCTCTTAGGGCATCAGTCATGCATGTATATATACATTCAGGCAAAATACTCATATACAAAAATAAAATAAATTTTAAAAATACACTTAAAATGCACCAAATGTTGAGCAATGGGACATTATGTTGATAGACTTTTCCATTAAAGAAGTATGACTTAATATCAGAATCATATTTTTTCTATGAGGAGAGACCCCAGCCATAAAGTCAGGAAATAAATTCATGCAGAACAGACTGGATATAGCCCAGAGTTAAAGGAAATGTTAATTTGTTTGTTTAGTTATCATTTCTAAACTATATACTTATTGCTATACCTCTATTATATAAATTATTTCTGTAAATAAATCTGTTTTTAACTTTGGTGTAGGAGGTCCTTCTGTATTTCTGTTGCTTTCATTGGTTGAATAAAGAGACTGCCTTGGCCTTTTGATAGGGAAGCCCTTAGGTGGGCGGAGTAGACAGAACAGAATGCTGGGAAGAAGGGAAGTGTGGCAGATGCCATGTTTCTGTGGCCTGAGATGGACATAGGTTAGAATCTTCCCTGTAAGCCACGACCCCGTGGTGATACACAGATTACTACATATGGGTTAAAGCAAGATGTGAGAGTTAGCTAAGAAGAGGCTAGATATAATGGGCCAGGCAGTATTTAAATGAATACAGTTTCTATGTAATTATTTCGGGGGTTAAGCTAGCTGTGGAGCGGGAGTTGGGCGGTAGGACACAGCCAAGGGTGGCTGGGACGACAAGCAGCCCGCTCACCTCTTACTACATAACTTAATAATTAACCTCTTCTCTTTTGGGAAACATAACTTTTTAAAAGAACCAATGACTTTTACAACACCCATGGTCAGTGACTTCACTACCAACTATGTAAAGAATGCCAACTCTTCACCGAGTTTTTCAAAAGGAGAGCACATTTCCAAACTTCTTCTCTGACCTCAGTATTCCCCTGAAATCAAAACCAGACAAAGATACCACAAGAAAAATACCAACATATCTTATGAATATACACACAAAATTATATGAATTACTAAAAAATCAAGTAACACATAGAAGGACTTGTTCTCAATGACAGAGGAATTTTTTCTGGGCATGCCAACTTACACACATCAATTAATGTAATATGCCATAATAATACCACAAAGGAGTGGCTGGTCTGTTTACTCCATTGCTTAGCACCCAGGCTGCTCTTTCATAGGACTCAGGTATGATTCACAATACTCACATGGTGGCTCACAACTGTCTATAACCCCAGTCTAACCCCTTTGTGTGTGGGGGAGTCTGATACCCTCTTCCAACCTCTGTGGGCACTGCACAAATGTTGTGCATAGATATATACATGCAAGCAAAACACCAATACACATGAAAATAGCTAAACTTCAAAAAATACAATAGAAAACAAAAGAAACCCATATGATCATGTTTTTAGATGTAGGAGAAAAAAATTACACAAAACCCAACACTTATTCATTCAATAATCATTCCACATTCAACAAACTAGAAATAGAAGGGAGGTCACTGAGCCTGAAAGGGACATGCAAACAAACCCTTACCATCCTGGTAGCAAATGAAACATTCTAGCTCTCATCAAGTAGCCACTGTTTTTCTCCCACACTGTTCCTAAAGTTCTCTGACAATCAAATTGGGGAAGACAAAAGCATCCAGATAAGAAATAGAAAAGGGAGGAAGGGTTGGAGGGAGGAAAGAAGACACAAATTTATACAGACAATATCCTATTGACCCCATTAAAAGACATGTCCAATAAACAATCTGAACAAATCTGCAGAATATGTAAAATCTATATATACAAATCAACTTTATTTCAATTGCATTTCTATTCAGTAGTAATGAATAATCTGAAGATAAATGCCAGTTACCATAACATCAAGAAAAATAACATATATAAACTTAGCAAAAGATGTAATCCCATCTCAGGGGACAGAAGGTGGACGATTAGCTCAAGTTTGACAAATGTCAGTCTGTGTACACAGTGAGCTCTGAGCCACATATACAGCAAGACTGTCTCAACAAAACAAAGCCTATAAAACATTGCAGAATAAACTAAAGAAGATCTGAAGAAATGGAAAGGCATACGATGGCCTTAATACATACATTATGGTCACAATACAACTCAAATTGATCTACAGAATCAAAATATTACCTACCCAAATCCCAGTAGGATTATTTACAGAAGCTGAAAACAGCATGACAAGGTGGTGCATGCCTTTAAGCCCAGGACCTGGGAGGCAGGGGCAAGGGAGTTTGAAGCCAGCCTGATACATGATGAGTTCCAGACTAGACTGTTTACAAAGAAAAGAACGAAAGAAAAGAAACTGACAAACTGAAATTCATAAAGAATTTCAAGAAACTGAAACATGTCCTTGGATTATGTAGTAAATAAACTTTGATAACAAAACCATAAATGATGTAAGAAAAACTTACACTCTGTATGGGTCCTAAATAAATATTAAAAGAATGTACATATAGATATATATGTACTGACTTCACAATTAAGAAGTGGTATATTTTTAAAAAGACACTAACAATGCCGGGCAGTGGTAGCACACACCTTTAATCCCAGCACTCAGGAGACAGAGGCAGGCGGATCTCTGGTGAGTTCAAGGCCAGCCTGGTCTACAAGAGCTAGTTCCAGGACAACTAGGGATGTTAAACAGAGAAACCCTGTCTCAAAAAACCCAAAAAAGGGACACTAACAAAACAGGACAGGACCACAAAACTGACTCAGTGGATAAAAAAGTATGTCCCAAATCTTGATGGCTAAGTTCAAACCTTAGAATCCACATGATAGAAGTAACTGTTGGGAGGCCTGAGAGACCTGCTGCCAGGGAGAGTCAGAGGCCCAAGTGACCTGCTGCCGGGGAGCATCAGAGGCCAGTAACCACTGGGAGCAATGACAGCAGTGGCTTCCAGAAGCTATTGTAACAAGTTCCTCTGGGAAAGAGCACCTGTGCCCCAGCCAGCATCCACTGCCATTCTCGATATGAGACACTCCACTGCTGGAGCGACCACCAGAACCTCAGCCACACCTACACCTAGAGTGGCCAGCACCTGAAGGAGCAATCAATGGGGCCACAGCCCCCAAGTACACCAATTGGAGGAAGAAGGACCCCTTGAAGCACAGGCTCCATCTATACTGATTAGAGGACGAGATGGGCAGACAATAAGGTAAAAGTACACTCAACAACATAAAGAGCAATATGGCACCACCAGAGCCTGATAGCTCTACAAGAGCAAGACCTGAACTTCCCAACACAGATGAAGCAGAAGAAAACCACCTTAAAAATAACTTTATGAAGATGATCGAGGCTCTTAAAGAGGAAATGAAAAATTCCCTTAAAGAAGTGGAGGAAAAGACAAAAAACTGGAAGAAATTCATTAAAGAAAACCAAGAAAAAGCAATCAAACAGGTGTGAAGGAAACAGTTCGACTTAAAAACTGAAAGAGAAGAAATAAAGAAAAAAAAACAAGGGAATTCTGGAAATGGAAAATTTGGGTAAATGATCAGGAACCATAAATGCAAGCATAAACAGCAGAATACAAGAGATGGAAGAGAGGATCTCAGGAGTTGAAGATACAATAAAGAAAATAGATTCATCGGTCAAAGAAAATGTTAAATTCAACAAATTCTTAACATAAAATATCCAGGAAATCAGGGATACCATGAAAAGACCAAACCTTAAAATAATAGGGATAGAAGGAGAACTCCAGCTCCAAGGCACAGAAAATATATTTAAAAGAATCACAGAAGAAAACTTTCCCAACCTAAAGAAAGACATGCCTATGAAAGTACAAGAAGAGAAGATTACAGAACACTAGATAGACTGGACCAAAAAAAAGTCCCCTTGACACATAATAATCAAAACACTAAACATACAGAATAAAGAAAGAAAATTAAGAGCAGTAAAGGGAAAAGGCCAAGTAAGATATAAAGGCAGACCTATTACAATTATACCTGACTTCTTAACGAAACCATGAAAGCCACCAGGTCCTGAACAGACACTAAGAGACCACAGATGCCAGTCTACCATACCCTATTGTGTGATGTGTTACTCTCTTGGCTTTTGAGGGGCCCAACATCCTGCTCCCAAAAATCACACATGGAAGCTTATTCTTTGTTATGAATGCCTGGCCTTATCTTAGCTTGTTTCTTGTCAACTTTTCTTAACTTAAATTATCCTGACTATCTTTTGCCTCTGGGCTTTTATCTTTCTCATTTCTGTATACATTTCTTTACTTCTTACTCTTTGGTTTGCTGTGGTGTAGCTGGGTGCCTGGCCCCTCATGTCCTCCTCATTCTCTCTCCTCCCAAATTTCTCCTATTTATACTCTCTGCATGCCAGTCCTGCCTATCCTTGCCCCTGCCTCTCTATTGGCCATTCAGCTCCTTATTATGACCATCGGGTGTTTAAGACAGGCAAAGAACACAACTTCACAGAGTTAAACAAATGCAGTATAAACAAAAGTTACACACCTTAAAGTAAAATTCCCCAACAATACCCAGCAAAACTTTCAATCACCATAGATGGAGCAAACAAGATATTCCATGTCAAAACCAGATTTAAACAATACCTGTCCATAAATCCAGCCCTACAGAAAGTACTAGAAGGAAAAAACCAACCCAAGGAAAACAGATACAACACAAATACACAGATAATAGATGATCTCACAGCACCAAATTTCAAAGAAAGGAAATGCACACACAATGCCACCACCACCAACAAAAACAAAAATAACAGGAAATAGCAATCATTGATCCTCAATATCCCTTAATATAAATGGATTAAATAAAGACACAGACTAACAGATTGGATATGAAAACAGAATACATCCTTCTGCTGCATATAAGAAACACACCTTGATCTCAAAGACAGACAATACCTCAGAATAAAAGGTTGGGAAAAATTTTTTCAATCAAACGGACCTAAGAAACCAAGCTGGTGTAGCTATACAAATATTTAACAAAATAGATTTCAAACTAAAATCAATCAAAAGAGACAAAGAAGGACATTTTATATTAGTCACAGGCAAAATCCATCAAGAGGAAATCTCAATACTGAACAACTATGCCCCAAATACAAGGGTACTCTCATATGTAAAAGAAACAATTCTGAAGTTTAAATCACACATTAAACCCCCCACACACTAATAGTGGGAGACTTCAACACTCTACTCTCACAACTGGACTAGACTGCCAGACAGAAAATTAATAGAGAAACAAGTGAACTCACAGATGTTATGACTTAAATGGACTTAACACACCTCTATAGAACATTCCACCCAAACCCAAAAGAATATAACCTTCTTCTCAGCACTTCATGGAACATTCTCTAAAATTGATCACATACTCGGCAACAAAGCAAACCTCAAAGGATTAAAAAAAAAAAAAAAGAGGAATAACCCAAAGTATTTTATTGGATCACCATTGCTTAAAGTTAGAATTCAACTGCAACACTAATTTCAGAAAGCCCACAAACAAATAGAAATTGAACTATGTTCACTGAATCACCACTGAATCAAAAAAGAAATAAAAAAAAAGAAGTTAAAGACTTCCTAAAATTTGGGCTGGAGAGATAGAAAAAAAAATACTTCCTGGAGATCGATGGCGTACACCGGTAAGGTCCAGGCGGGCTTCTTTGTTCCACAGGACCCTGAACCCTCCCTCCCTCCCGCAAGGTCACCCACCCACCCCACCCCACCCCCGGCCTCTTTGTTCTACAGGACACTGCACCTCTACCCCCACCGCCACCCCCCACCCCTCCTCCCTCAAGATAGCCCTTTCCTCGGCGGGGCTTTGGTACCCCAGCACTCTCTTCCTGCGCTGAGATCGGAGGCGGCTCACACTTGTAAGGTTGTGCAAGCCTGGTGGTAAGGTCCCTGCAGGCCTCTTTGATCAACACGACCCTGCACCCCGCCCCTGCAAG